>JAMZAV010001984.1:0-117767 GCA_024449915.1 Sweltsa coloradensis | reverse complement strand
AGAAACCAATGGATTTAATATTATCTACAGACAACTCTCTATTAAATAAGACACAAATTAAATTTTTGGGGAGGTCCAAAAATAAAAAATAAATGAAAATTCTCAAAATTGTGTTGTCAAAAATAGACTTTTGCAATTTGCAGTTAATTGGAAAGTTTCTGTTAATTTCTTATAATGGATCATTAACAAACATAAAAATAACAACAGAACATAAATATGTTCCATATAGGCCCTACTTTGATTTAAACTAAACTATCTGATATATATGCACGAGATTTTTCTCAACACTCTCTCTGTCCGAGAGGTTACAGAGAAATCAATGGATGTTTAATTATCTACAGACAACCCTCTATTAAAATAAGACACAAAAATTTAATTTTGGATGGGGTTCAAAAATTCAAAAACTTCAAAAGCTATAGACCTCAAAATTCTGCGGTCAAAAATGGACTTTTGCAAATTGCAGTTAATTAAAAAGTTAGCTTTAATTTCGTATAATGGATCATTAACAAACATAAAAATAACAACAGAATATAAATATGTTCTATAGGAGGCCCTACTTTGATATTAAGAGACTTCACGAGACAAACATGTACTCGGCACGCTGGTAAGCACTCAAATTAAATAAATAAATAAATTGTATTTAGAGTCCACCCACTCAGTTATATAACTGATTTTCAGTGGGGGACAGTAAATCAAAGCGACTAAGCCTACCCTGTAGGCAATGTAATATGTACAACGCTGTGGAGAAAAATTGAAACTACATACACGAATTCTAAAATGCACATGCCACAGATTTTTTTATGCAGAACAACATACAACAAACAGAATTGCTTTCTGTAATAAACCCTACTATTCACCATTGTTAAGCGAAAAGTCAACGCGACGGGAACAACCTCTTCATGTTCCCGTTGCGTCGACTTCTTGCTTAACCATAGTGGATAGTAGGGTTTATTAGATTCATCTATTCTGTTTATCTGATCTATATCTGTTTATATATACGTACTAGGAAAATGCTAAAGTCCCGTCGCGTCGATGGATGAGCTTTTTTTGTAAGTTCTTAGTTTGGGTGGGATCTATTGACTTATCAAGTGCCTTTTGAACGCATTTTTGGTGATTGTTATCAAGTTTCTATTGTTACTTGTAAATTGTTATTATATACCTAAAAAAAACTCATATTAAAACCTTTATTCTACGGATTCTGGCTAACTTTTTCAACTTTTGTTTTCAAAAAGCAATATCACCATTATCTTATGTCCATGTCAAATATGAATGTTGTAGCCCCACCCGTTTGGTCAGAATCAGCCCAAATGTCACGAAAACATCGCACTAAAAATCGAAAAAAAATCGTAAAAATATGATATTCATGAGAAATATTTCTTCGATTGTACCCAAAAACGTGGCACGTCTAAGTTCAGAGATTTCGAAGGTCCTTCAATATTCATCAAGATCGCATATTGCTGCCAACCCAACAAGACCACTCAAGTGCATTAAGTAAAAATGTTCAGGAGAGATAAAAAACATATTATTTCGTTTGCTCTCAAGTGATCATTGTGAAAATGATTTGTCATTTAAAAATTCATCTTTAGTTATTAGATACATATTCATTGTTATGAATTTCCTATTGTTGAGTATTTTATTGTACTTGAGAGTTTTTTTTTTAACCTCATTTTGCAATAAATTTGCACTTGAGAGGTCTTGTTGGGTTGGAAGCGATATGCCGTTTGCCCGGTAGAGAGCGAACAAACAACAAACAAACAGAAAAAAAAAGAAAAAAAACACCCGAGCTAAATTTTTCGGGAGGTCGGTGAAATTTACGTCTTTGCTTCGCTCATCCCAAAAAATATCTGTGGCATGTGCATTTTAGAATTCTCGTAGGCCTTCTTAGTTTTAATTTTTCTCCAGAGCGTTGTACATATTAATTTGAGTGCTTACAAGCGTGCCGCCAAAGATTAGTTCTTTGGTGCCGCGTACATGTCTGTCTCCTGAAGACTCTTAAACTGAACTATCCGATGTGCACGAGATTTTACTTCACGCTCTCTTTGTCACTTATAGGAGAGGTTAGAGAGAGCGTAATGGAGTTTTATCTACAGACAACCCTCTATTAAATAATAACTAAAAACAAAATTTTCAATGGTAAAATTTTAAAGGCTATGACTTCTCATAATAATCGTCAGTTTAAAAATACTAAATCAAATCTATTGTATTCAAAGATGTTGGAATAATATACAGTCGGTCTAGATGACGAACGAGCGCTGCTGTACCTATCTATTGTTTGTTGCCCGGCGACCATTGTATGGGATGTCAAATCATAGTAGGCTACTATTTATAACTCCATGGTCAAATGATCTTTTCCCTTGCTAGAAGATAAAATACGAGTTTTACATTAGGCTATTCTAACCTCAAAAAGATTTAAAAAAATACATTAATATTGATCGAATAATACAGATAACTAAATGGTGGCCGTCAATTAGCAATAACATTCCGCGAACGGGCGCTATGGAGTGCTTTGGTCTTGATTGTACCTATTCATGTTTATTTTCCGACATCTATGTGCGTGCAGTAGCAAGCGGTGGCAGAGGAGAGGTGTGGGATTCTAGGGATGTGTAGAGCTGAGAGCTAGAATACTTATCCAGGAGAAATAATTAATTATGAACATTAATCTCAAATCTAGTTACGTCAATTTCTTGATTTGGTTAGTCGGGAAAAACTCCCGTATGTGTAATTTTAATATCTTAAAAAATTAAATCTAAGAAAAAACTAAATCTATTATTGGTGCATAGGGCCTATGCTTAGCTGACAACAATTCAATAAATAAAAATAAATTCGTATTTAGAGTCTACCCACTCAGTCACAGAACTGATTTTCAGTGAGGGACATTAAATTTAAAGCAGACCAAGCCAACCCTGTAGGCGCTGACACCATCGACGAGCGAACAATGACCAACTAGAGACCGGCATATTTAAGTAGGAAACACCAATCAATCAAGCTGGACACGATTCCTCCCGCGGACTAGGGTTGCCAGATTAGTGAAACTCAAATACGGGACAGTACTTTTCGCAGTGATACTGGGGTCTGGGGCGAAGCCCCAGCCGCCGGAGGCGGAAAATTTTTGGGGTTGTGTTTTTTGGGGAAGGGCCTTAAAACGCATTTGAGAGTAATTCAGTGAAAATTTTAAAGCAATATAGTGATTGAAATAGGGAGATAATCAGATAAGGAATGTACAGAAAAGTAAGTAGCTACATAGAACCAAAATTATTATCACTTTATTGATAGGCACATTTTATTGATGATCAGATCATTGATATTTATTGCTTCGTTACTATTGCAACCTACCATCTTCATCGTCACTCATGTTTAATGTTGTTTATCACTGCCTCACTCACTGAGTTCGAATGCGTTTGTCACACGCACGCCGCGCCCGAGGTTAAGAATATCACGTTACGGCTAGAGACACTTGCTACAATGACTCACCGCGCTAATGATGCACTCGAATAACACCCACCACCAGCAGGCAGCAGCGGTAGACTGATCAGGCACCAAGGCCGGCCGAGGGGAAGGGATTGATAGCTATACGCCCGCGCGTATTGTTGAAAAAGCGCACAGGGACTACTTTATTCTAAATACGTGATATACTGATCAATGGGTTAGAGCATACGGGACGCGGGAAACACCCATCAAATACGGGATTTCCCGGGTAATACGGGACACCTGGCAACCCTACCGCGGACAGCGCCAGAAACAAGGCCAATTTGGAACAACCTTAGAATTTATCACTATACCTCGTTGCTAGGACGGCTCCAAAGTCACCGTTTACACATTGCCAAGGCAAGGCCTAAGCCAAGAACTGATGGACTTCTCCTGCCTTAAGCAAGTAGGCCTATCAAACCTTGGACTGTCTGCATTGGAAGCAGAGATGCTAGGCAAACCACAGGACCAACAAACCATCATGGTATTGATAAATGTAGTGTTTTGGTAGCTGAGCTTGATAAGTAATACCCTATTAATATTGATTGATAAAAATGAGTGAAAATGATAGTAAATTATTTCAACAGTTTTTTTAACTAGGAAAGAGGTCAAAACAAAAATCTGTTTCAGTTTTACTACATTAATATGGGAAAGAATGCAGAAAATTAAGATAAATAAAATATAAAATTATTAATTGACATCTAGTAACAAATTTGCCATTATTTAATTCAATGTCGATTGTTCAGGAGTCGATTTTAATCTATAATAATGTTGTTTGACATTGACAAAGCTATATAATTGACCGTTGCATAAGATTTCGGGGAAGAATAGAATTTAAGTCCGGTGGTAGGAACATGTTAGCTGGGACACTAGGCCTACTGCCTGCGTAACGACGGGCCTACATACACATTCGTTATTCACTAGAATCATTTGATTATACTAATGTCCTTGCTACCGGCCATTCAGGTTGACCTAGCCAACGTAATGGTGCCGCGGAACCTAGCACCGTTATTAACACACTGACCGCTGATACAAATGAGAACCTATCGTGAAGATCAACTAACACCCTCTGCAGCTGATGGAAGAGAAGCTAGAAGCTCAGCTAAAATCAGTGTTTTCTTTGTTATGTATTTTGTATCATGAAGTCGAATAAAATATGCTTAATCTGAATCTGAAGAATGTGTGATGTTGAAATTAACCTAAAACTTGCTAGGAATATGAAATGTACCTAACGGCATGAAAAGCTATTGTAGGCATCGCAGTGGCTGCTGGGAAATGGATAATTTACAGGGAAGGGTACCTACCGTATAAGAGTTCATGAAGAATTAAAATTGAAATCAGTTTTAATAACAGCTTAATAGGACGGACGTTAAATCAATAAATAAAACAATCTAAATAAAAATTTCAAATTTTTTTCACATAGATTTGATTTCTAGACTGCTAACGGCAAAGATGGACAAATAAGTAGCACGGAGATTGAAGCAGAACTGGGAGAGGAGTTTAAACTAAAAGCTGGGAGGGGAAAGGCTGCGGTGGTTCGAACACGTGAAGAGGAAGCGGGCAGACAGGATACCTAAGATGCAACCTGAAGGATGCAGGGACAAGAGGAAGTGAAGGACCACACAGGAGGGACTATGTGTACCTATGTGGAAAGAATGAAATGCAGCTTTAGTAAAAGTTAAAACAGAAAAGATGTGGTTTAGAAATTAAAAATGTGAAGTGAAGAGAGGATATTAATTTGATGAAACTTTTAGAGCAGGTGAGGAAAAGTTGTAATTATACACTGCACTGATTGAGGTAAGAGAGAGGTAAGAGAACGGACTTGGCAGGCAGAGACGTCATGTGAAATGTGTGAAGGGCTCGGAGAGGATATTTTTTCAGAATGCCAGTTAGCGAGCCTTGATATGAAACTTATCATGGTTGATAAGCAAGGAAATCTGTTTTAATAACTGAAAAGGATAGACGTTAAATAAATAAAACACTTGTCTAGGTATAGAATTAATGTTTTTGAGGAATCAAAAAATCTATATGAATTTTGATTGTTTTACCAAGTTCAAAATAATTATTGTTGTCCTATTTTGTAAATCAGTTTTTATAACTGAATAGGATAGACGTTAAATAAATAAATATTAGTTGATTTATTAAATTAAGCTTTTGCTTTAGGCCTATGTATAATGGACATCTATAATTGTTGTCAATAAAATCCATCTGGGCCGGGTATCGAACCCAGGTCTCCTGATGGTTTGTCATGATTATTTTACGTTCATGTCAAATATAACTCATTAAAGTTATTGTTAGCCTTTGTTTCTCCTGCATCAGCATTCAACATGATTGGTAGTGTTCCTCTGGGTTATTGCAAGTGTTGACCTGTAGTCTTTCCAAGCCTAGATGCGGTGTTTTTCAGTAAGGTCTTCTCAGCTAATTTTTGTATTTTACCACTTAGGCCTACTGTTGTCAACAGAGGACCATAACAATGGTTTTATTGCAGAGTAAATTTTGTTTATCGAATTATTAGAGATTTTATTTTTCACGCTTACTCAACTCGTTCAAGACTATTGTGGCCTCCCATGAAACAAGGTTAAATTTTTCATATTCAGGCTGGCATTAGTTATTACTTATTAGGATTTGATTCATAACTTTTTTACGTCGATTTGGCATTCACATTTTGCCAAATGTATAGTGTTGCATGCAAAAAATTCCTTTTTTAGTGTTTCTTGCTTACAAAACTTGATAAAAGAATTTCAATGATTTTTATAAATCAAAACTTAACCAGGAGTTTATCCAATTTTGGCATTTTCCTTTATGATATGATCAGTTCATGTTTATTTTTTAAAATAAAACAACTGGACATATTTTGGTTTTACCGACATTTGCAAATTACCCGGACTTCTAGTGTTACTACTTAGTTCCACAAAACTAAAATATTCTTTGGAAATGTTTTAAATTCCACTTTTTGGCCTGGGCAGACTATAGAAGAACACTTGTATTGCGGATTCACTACACACAACCACAGCTGTTAATGTTAAATGTTACTCTAGGTGAATTCAATATAAAATTCACGTCATCGAGGAATATTAATTATTTATTTACCATCTTCTTTTCAGTGTTCTAAACTTATTTGCAAAGGAGAACAATGTACAAAGTAGGAGAGGAGAATTATCATAATGTGTAGGCATGCTCGCATGTCATTGGGATGTGTAAACTAGTGAAGAACTATATTTATTTATTATTTTATCATCTAGATTTTCCACTATTAGGCTTAGTAGGAAGGTTGGCAGAAAAGGGCAGTATGCCCCAAGCACGAGGTGTCTGCCAACCTCTAAAAAATCTAAATCTGTATGTAGAAGGGTGTCGTGTTCGAAAGATGAGGTTGAAAAACGTAGGGGGAACGTACGGATGTTTTGATAATGTGGACCCGAGAATGATTGGGGGGCGGAGGGGGGGTTAATACTGTAGGTTGGAGAGTGATGGGGCGGGGTGGATTTTGTTGTTTATCGTCTCTTTGATAGCAATAATGCTATTGAAAAGATGAAGGATGATTAAGCGAGCGAAGCGAGCGTTTCCATTGACTCTGCCGGAAAAATTAGTCACTGTTTTTTTTTTTTTTTGGATGTCTCGCCATAACGTTCGAACGGAGGCTCGGATCGAGTTGAAATTTTGACCATCCGCAAGCTTCGTTCTCGATTGAATGCCATTAGTTTTGTGGCAAAATCGTTCAAAAAGTTAAAAAGTTACATTAAAGTTAATCAAAATTTTTTTTTTCAAACTAAACGGCGACAAAATCTGAGATGGCCAAATCATTTAGAATGTCCGTCCGGTCACGAATATGTTAATTTTATTTTGATCCGATAAGTAGTGTAGATGGAAATTACATTATAACAAAGTACACGTTGGCATGGCAACGAAAGGACGCGCGCAGTTTCTAATGCACTGCACCTAGAAGTTATCAAAATACTTCGAGGAAGCAGTCTATTATTGTCAACAAAGAGTTTAAATAGTTAACCCAAGGAGTCAGGTTCTCTAGATGGCGGTGGATTTTAGTAAAGTATAGTAAAGGATAGTAAAGGATTACACACGGGTTTATATCCAAATACCTTGGCAATAATACATAATTTTGGATACATGGCCCTGTGGACAGCGAACGTCGCAAATTTAAAAATAAAAAAAATGTGCAATGTGGGTCTAGCTATAGCACGTGCTCGCTTATCAACGCGTCCAACTGAGCGTTTCCTAGTTACAAAGAAATAACACATGCCTAATGCGGGACTCGAACCCGCGACCTCCTAGTGTCCTAAGGACCTGCCCACTGTAGATGGAGGGGAAGAAACAGATTGATTTGATTTCTGTTGCTTTTAACTATTATTGCATCAATGCTATTCAAGATGATGAAGGTCGATAGATGAGTGAAGAACAATTGAAGGCCCAATTGCAAAAACCAGGTAGCCACTTTCAGCAATTTTTTTGTAACCCATGTGTGGTATTCGAACCCGTGACCTAGTGTCACACTTAAATAAATAAAATAAATAAATTTGTATTTAGAGTCTACCTGCCCACTGAAGATGGGAGGGATGAGATTGATTTGATTTTTGTTGCATAGGCCTAACATCTCTTTTATTGCTTTTAAAGACGATGAAGGTTAATATAAAAGTGAAGGACAATTACAATGAATAACATGCTTTATGCGGGATTCGTACCCGTGTCCTCGTAGTTGCTGAAGGGTGTGTACAAGGTGGGGGGAGTAGGGGGATAAACTTTGGATGTGATTAGTTACGTCAAAGATAGTTTTGGTTGGGTCTTACTTAGCTTCTTTAATAAATGGTCTTAGGTGGTTCAAGGGATGCATTATCATATTCATAAGGTTTCAATAGTTGTGAGGAAATTACAGATCAAGTAAGGACAATTGGGTGTGGACGTGTGGTAAATAAATAAATTCGTATTTAGAGTCTACCCACTCGGATATGATATTGATAGCCGATAGGGTAATGTTCAAGTTGGGTTGCCAGACGTCCTGATTTCAAAGTGTTTTGTCCTGCGTTGTGATTGTTTTTTTTTGGGTTGTCCCCATTTTATTTTAAATATACCAACCCAACTATTAATGCAATATAAAAATTATAACTTTTTTTATTCAATAAAAATGTAATGATCTTAAAGGCATCAAGATAATTTGTAATAATATCCATAGCAGGTCTACGAAAAGCAAGGAAATTATGTGATGCTCGTCTGAATTTAAAGAAGGATCACAATAGAAAAAGTGAAACCGCACTGTCCTTATTTTTAGAACTGACATCTGGCAACCCTATGTTCAGGGACTGTGAGGGATGTTGACAAGAGTGGAAGCCTCCCCCCCCCCCCCCTCTGGGTCCCTGGAGGAAAGGGGACTAAATTAAGAAATGGAGAAAGATAAGATATTTAGGGGTGTTTCAAATAGGTTTATGCAGCATGTAGCAGGTAGTCTAGTGGTGACCAGGTGTATTATATTATTCAGTAAAAGAATGAGATGGTTGCAAGAGGAAATATAGCTAGGTAAGATACTAATTGCAGAGTCGATGATGGGTTGATGGAGAAATGGGAAGAAGATATATCAGCACTTGAAAAAAAAGGGAGGGGGGAATATCTGTATTCAAGGAAGAGATCCAGGAGGAAGGGGATACCAGGGAGGAGAGGCAGGGGGAGGGGAGGGTGACAAACCACATACTATATTTTCTAATAGAGATGGGGATGGCACTCCGCACTTTGACCGGTCAAATTGAAATTGGTCAATTATTGACCGGACAATTGACTTAAAAGTCGGTCAAATAAAAAAGGAATATTTTGCTCGTAACTTATACCTAGGCCTTTTGTGGCAGGATACTACGAGACATTGTCCAACCAAGTTATGCTAATCAATATTATAAAATCAACATTCAATGGTGATTATAACTAGGCCGCTTCGCGAACGCTTTTTCCAGTCGCGTTGATGGATGAGCTCTTTTTGAATATTTCAATTTTTCTTTCAAAAGGCACTACATCACCATAATCCTTATGTCAATGTAAAATATGAACGTTGTAGCCCCACCCGTTTGGTCAGAATTGGACCAAATGTCGCAAAAATATCGTATTAAAAACCGGGAAATAAGTCATAAAAGTAGGATTTCTATGAGAAATAATTTTTCAAATGTCTCTAAAATCATAACATATAACTTCATTGATTTTAAACTTTCCCATAAAGTTTCATCAAGATCGGAGTAGGCCTAGCCCCCATTTGCCAAATATCACGAAAATATCTCATTAAAAATAAAAAAAAACATCATATCATAAGAAATACCAAAATCATCGTACCAAAAAACCTGGCAAGTCTAAGTTCAGAGATTTCGAAGATCCCCTCAAACTTTCATCAAGATCGCATTATGCCGTTTGCTCAATAGAGCGCGAACATACAGACAAAAATACAAACAAACAAAAAACACCAAAGCTAAATTTTTAGGAGGGTCAGTGAAATTGAAGTCTGCTTCACTCATCCAATTCTTGATGAAAATGAGTGAATGAGTGAATTAACTAACACGTAGGACGTGCTCACTGTAAAAAACTATGAACGGTAACAGCAGTGAATTGTCCAATTTCAAATTTCAAAGTGAATGTAACAAAAGTTGACTTTCCTTTGAAGGCCTTTTTATTAAAAACAAAATACCACTTTGACCAAATATTTGACATAGGTCTGTAGGGTAGATAGTCGACTTTGAATTTGTGTGCAAGTAGGGCGGTATGGTCTGTGCCTAAAACAATGTTTAGGTTGGTCTAGCACTGTAGCCTAGGCCACCTTGGCAAGATGTAAGTGAACTACACATTTAGCACATTTTCAATGTAAGTTTTGATTTAAATCAATGAATGTTTTTATTACTAGGAATGGATGAGCGTAATTGGTGCATTGAGCTGCCATTTGTTATGCGGATTTTCTGTTCTGTGAAAAAATCATTACTAAGTTGAAGATTTTTTTTAAAATTATTTAAATTCCATAGAAAATAAACTTAAATTTTAAATTTTTTTCATTAGGCCCTACCTTATCGTAATTTAAAAAAAGAAAAAAATCGTAAAATTGCGATTTTCATAAGAAATAATCATTCGATTGCGCTCAAATTTCACACGATTATATAAATTCATAAAATTAAGATTCTGTGAACCATTACAATCGGATAAAGCATGTAGGTGTTACTTATAAGTCGAAATGTTTTTAAAAAAATCGAAAAAACCCGTAAAATTGCGATTTTCATGAGAAATAATTTTTCGATTGTGCTCAAAAACGTGGCAGTTCTAAGTTCAGAGATTTCGAAGGTCTCCAGAAAATTTCATCGCAATTGGAGTATCGGTTTAGCCGGAATCGTGTTAACAGACACACAAAAATACAAACAGAAAAAAAGAAGAAAAAAAAGAAAAAGAAAAAGAAAAACATTCCGGATTTTTTTCTCCAGTGTAGTGAAATGGAATCTTTGCTTTGCTCATTCAAAAAATCAACAATTTGAATTTTATTTAAATGATTTGATTAAAATCAATTTTCCTTTTTTTTTATCATTTTGCTTACAAAAATAGATCTAGGCCTACATTTTCTTAATTCTTTGCAATGGTATTTTAAAATGTTGTTGTAAGGTGCCCTCACTTATAATTGAAGACATAAAGGTGCAATTCCAATGCGACGGCTGATAGGACTATAGCCGCGCGGCTGTAGCAGCGCGGTCCGAGTCACGCGATCAGAGCCGCTTGTTCAAATTCCAATACCGCGACTTTTGTTTCAGTCGCTACGTGATTAGCATGGAGGAAACACTGTTGGTAGTGTATTTTCTTCTCAAGGAAGAGGAATAGTTGTTACTAAATATGCTAAATCAATTAAAAAGAAGTGACCCTAAACCAATGTAGGCCTACTTGGCAAGGGAGGAGGAGGGATTCAAAGTATTCTAATACAGAGACATCTTTTGACGATGCATCAGTGTTTAGGAAGTTTTTCCGCTTGAATATTGACCAGTTCAATTACGTTTTGTCACTCAGCTTCACGAAAACAACAATAGTTCTATTATTTAATATAGGAAAACACTTCCGATCGCGTGGCGGCTGCGGCTAGACTGCTATAGGAGGCAGTCGAGTCGTCCGGCTCAAGCCGTCTCACAAGAGTCGCGTCAGTCGCGCGGCCACTGTCGCGTCATTGGAACGGGTTCCATTCATTTAACTATAAAGGAGTGTGACTCATGTAGTGTTTGCAGCCGCGCGGCTATAGTCGTATCAGCCGTCGCATTGGAATCGCACCTTTAGGCCTAATATCAACCTCAATAGCAGTTTAAATATCATGCGAGATAAGAAGTTGAGCGTTTTTGTGTAACTTATGTCTTGTACTCGTCTAGATCTATTTGCGGTAAAACACTTTTTAAAATGTGGATATCCAGACAAAATTAAGATAAGGTACAGCACCGCAGAACTCCCCAAAAATAGAGTGAAAATAAGAGGGAGAAAATCAGCTTAAAACTAAAAAGGCTAAGTGATGGTAAGAAAATTGAAGCAATTAGAATAATTCCAAGAAGAGAATTTAAAAGTAGTACAAGGGGGGAGGGAGAAGTGCAGGGGGGAGGACCAAATAAACAGAGCGTAGGAATAGGTGAAACTATGGGAAGAGATTGATAGGCCTAATATAAAGTCAGGTAGGAGTAGGACAGAAGGCAACAGTCTTGGGAAGCAAGTGCCGAGCCCGACTAGCAAACACAGTCAAATTACTGGTGCCATACTCATGTTGGAACCGCGTGTTCGACCAATAGCCATAGTATAGACCATCTATCTACCTCTCTAGGACTACCTAGATTTGAAGATGAAGATCAACGACACAAAATCCGTTTGTAGAGATATTCAAACCTATTTAAACGTTAAAATTTGTATGCCGAGTCTACAGACTACTTTAGTTCACAGATTGATGGTATAGTAACTAGGGTTGCCGTTCGATGTGAAAATCGTGATCGATAATCGGAGGCATCGAATCGATTATCATATCGAAATATATCGATATCATAGACCCAAATCGATTATCATATCAAATTCCAAATTGAGCCTAGGAAGCAGAAAAAACGCAAAATTGTAACACTAATACAAGAGATCATTAAGGATTAGAATGTTTAAAATAAAATTGAGGGCTGAATTTCAATTACACAGCCTATATTTTAATACGTCTTGACTTGCATCGGGTGTCACTGTTTACGTGTTCCAACAGTACGCGCATCTAGCGAGCGAGAGATAGTGGCGAGATCTCATCGACATTCGAGCTCACAGCCTTATCTCCTCCCAACCTCCTCGTCGTCGTTCTTTGAATAATAAAAAACTGCCACACTTGACTCATCTTGTTAGGCAGCGTCAGAAGTAATGGCAAATATCTTCTTTGGGTTTGGGACGGAAGAAACATCACGAATTCAATATAATTGGGCAGACTGACGCTAGAGAAGTTCACGCCACAACACGTCGAGCCGTACTGAATACATCGCAAATCGCAATCGGGCCGGGCGATGTTTTCGTATCGCCTTGTATCGCGCTGCGAGCGCATGCGCACTGGCGGCGGTGGGCGTGGCATTATACTTGAGCAGCGATTGGCTACTCCGACAACCAATCGGCGCGTTGATACGACAGCGCGGCATTTTTAAGCATGGTAAACCGCGAAAACATCGATGTCACTATTTAAATCGATAATCATATCATATCATATCAAAATACTTGAATCGATTATCATATCATATTACTGATATCGATAATCGATCGATATTTCGATTATCGACGGCAACCCTAATAGTAACGTTTTAAGTATCAGTTGATTGCATTAACATTTATGCAGATAACCCCTTCTCTTACAATTTTTTTTTATTACAGTGGCCTATGTACAGTTCAAACCAAGCTCCAACGTCCAACAACGTAACCTATTAATGTTTTATTATATCATTTTTTTAGTCTGTTCTAAAAAGGGGTTTACCTACTAAACAAGGAACATTAAGAAGTTTAAAGACTCTAAGTAGGCGTACTGAAATCAACTTACCACAAGGTGATCTGCTCGGATGCTGCTCATGTGGGCTGGTTTCAGTGCGGACTTCCGTCTTGCGGAGATGACTGAGGCGGGGACATTCCTGGGGGTAATGCTTTGTACAGTACGGACGGCACTCGCAATTCGAACAACAATTGTTACTTTACATTCGAGTTCAACAACCACGGACGACACTCGCGATTCGAACACCAATTGTAACTATACACTCGAGTTCAACAACCACGGACGGCACTCCCAAATCGAACACCAATGTTACTTTACACTCGCGAGTCCGGCACATCACTTCCCTCCCATGTAGGGGTTAGACCACTTCAAGCTGGAAAGAAGAAAGTTTAAATTAAAAAACTATTTAGTGTGTCATACAATGGAGGATGAACTATGTTTAGAGATATTGCTGGTTGATGCTCAATTGGTAAAAAAATATATTTGGTAAAACGCTGCAAAATGAAAATTTACTTTTAAAAAAGGTTTTCCTATCTTGATAAGAACTAGTTTAGCATTAATATTCTAACGTCAAGTGGTTATTTTGAATAATGTTCTTATAATTAATGTTAATGCTATTTTAACGTTTCTCTGCTCCAAAAAGAGGTTTACTATAGCCTACAATGGAACAAGAAGTGTAAAGACTCTGAAACCAACTCACCAGAAGTGATCTGCTCGGACGCTGCTGTGTGGGCTGGTCTCAGTGCGGACTTCAGTCTTGCGGAGGGCGGAGATGACGGAGGCGGGAACATTCCTGGGCTTTGTACAGTTACCAGTGTCATGCGTAGCTGGAAAGAAGAAAATGTAAATTAAACAACTGTTTAGCATACTTTCATATACATTTGGAGGTTGGCTATATTGTCTGAATGTTACGTGAAAGGCAGAACAATTGTATTTGTAATACAAAAACAAATTTAATCTTTCATCTCTCACCTCGTGTTTTTTGTTTAGTTTATTTGGATTAAGGACGCGTCAACCGTTAGGTCATAATGCACGACTCTAGCCTAGGGGATATGGGAGGAGGGGCGGAACCAGCCACGGGTTGGGGAGGAAGGGAGGTTTCTCACGTCACGGTCGTCATCGTCTTTGTCATAGTCGTCGTGGAGGTCGTCAAGAGAAAGGTAAGGTGTCCCCAACGACTATTGCCAGAGCTCGTCTCTAGATTTCAAGGAGTAATATAGTTAACACCTCAGCCAACTTGAGAAAATAATATTTGGCAAGAATGACATTGAGAAGAGTGAGAATGACGGTCTTAAGTTTTAATTTTTATCACCGTCGGTTTAACCAAGCTAGCTGAATTTCTACCCTACACAAACACTGCAGCTTATGTTGTGATATTTTGATGCACAGTAAGACCAAGAGCGGGCCAGCAGACTGAGAATTATTTCAAAATATATATATTGACAAAAAATATTTGTAATACTTAAATACTACATTATTATCTTACCTCATCACTTTAACGGTGGTAGAGAAGTCTTGATCCAACAGAACGACTACGATGCTGACTTCAAGTTGTTAGATCGAGATCGCTGGGTGCAGACGACCTCCCTTGGTAGAGACGAAGTCAACAACACAAACACAAATGGGTGGAGATGTTCACCAGCGCCATAAGCAGGTGTACCATAACTAGAAAATAAAAGCCGATTATGGTAATGTTTGTATTTCAGGTAGGAGATATTTTGATGCACAGTAAAGACTAAGAGTGGGTGATTTTGAGTGGTTGAATAAAATTACCATAAAAAATAAACTTTGCCCAGTGAAAAGTCAGTAGTTACATTAAATTGCCAATGTGTTATAATAACGTTAAAATTAAAATTAATTTACAGCTCTTTAGTAGGCCTACATAATTGATGTTCTAGCAAGTATTTTTTTTTTAATCTTCAGATCACAAAGTGAAAAACATTAAGAAAATAACATGTGACTTGTTGGTCTTGTAATTAGCATCTCTGCTTCCAATGCTGAAGGTCCAGGGTTCAATTCCCGCTATAGGCAGATTTTTTTTCAAACTTCTGATTTAGACTAGAGTCCATCGGTTCTTGTCTTAGGAATTAGTAAACAGTGACTTTTGAGCCCTCCTAGCAACGAGGCACATGATAAATTCAAAGATGTTCTGAATTGGTTTTGTTGATTCTGGCGTTGATCCGCAGGTGTTCGCACTGTCCACACCACTGATTGCTTAAAAAATATCGATCTTTGGTTGGTTATCGCTCACTCAATGATTGCGTTGGGGCCTACAGGGTTGGCTTGGTCGCTTTGGTTTACTGCCTATTATGACTGAGTGATGGGTAGACTCAAAAGTACGAATTTATTTATTTATTTATTTATTTTATTTATTTATTTGTGGCCACATTACAACAGGACAGATGTCCCACAAGTGTAATTTACCAAACTATAACATACAAATCGCAACAATACAATGTAAAATTAGTTACATAAAAATGACTATAAAAATTATATAAACATGAATGTATGTGTGTGTGAGATGATGAATGTATGTATGTATGCGTATTGCGTTGTATGTATGATTGAGTGAATGATTGTGTGAGTGTGTAAAGTGGAAATATGAATTGTATGTGAAAGCACGAGCGACTATAGACATTAGTGAAGTTGATTATAATATTTCTTTTAGTTGTTTTCGAAAGTGATGTATGTTACTATTGGGCAAATCTAAATTAGACCCATTCAATGATAAAAGATTCTTGTACGTAGCCTGCAGTGGCGAAGCGTCGGGGTAGGCATTGAGACAGTGTCTACCCTACTCAAAAAATTAATAAGGAAAATAATATTCTAAAAACTGTTTTACAAGTGAAATGGTTTTCAAACGTACGCGGGCAAAGCAACGAATGAACGCGTTACCTTTCTGTGCGGATGTGGACCCTTTCCATGCCTTTGCACTACTCTTGAGACAACTAGGATTCTGTCTCCGAGCCTTCCCCTCTTAGACCTACAACTCTATGGCCCAGCGCTTGTCCACTCCCCTCCACTTCCCCTCCTTCTTCGCAAGTAGAATAGGCTAATGAGACATGTCTCCTCGCGCTTCAACTCGTGTTTCGGCTGCATTTTCGATTGTTGCGCGAATGGATACTATTATACACTTGAATAAGCGCGCGAGCGTGCTTGAATAAGTGTTACAGCTTTACAGCTTGAGTTGTTTTGTTATATTTAATATTATTCTGATTCTGACATGGCTGCAAAATTGCAAACATATAATAGGGAGGATCGACTAAAATGAAGTTTCCACTGTACGAAAACAACGTTATTTCGTTATTGCTTTCAGACTAATACTTTTTTCTACAACGCACCAAACGCATTCTAAAACCTTGATTTTCAAAATTTTCGCCTGCGGCGCTAAGGTTGGGGGGCTCCTCCCCCGAAACCCCCATGCTTGGTTCCTTTTCCGCGAAAAGTATGATTTGTCTGTGTCTACCCTGTAAAATATTCACGCTTCGCCACTGGTAGCCTGCAACCTTATTAAACACGAACACTTGTGCACATCAATGCTGCTGGAGGGAAGATGAAACAGTTTATGAATTCGAGTGTTCTTTGGTGGCACATGATAGTTTAATGACTCAATTAGAGGCGTGTCAAGCAGGTTCTTAGCAACTTTGAAGAGCAGAACAATGTCCATAAATTTCCTCCGATTTTCAAGGGTACTTAGATTGTTGTCAGAACACATACCTAGATAATTTTAATTTACTCTATGGTATTGCTATTACTTCCAATAAACAATCGAATACACATCATTCGAGTCTGTGTGTAACTGACTGTATCAAACTGTGGTATCCCTATCTACCTTCCCAGTTGCCAAACTTGAGAAATTGGCTTTAAAAACGTTTTGGAAGCTCAGTTCACCCGTACAAGAAACAACTAACTGAATATAATCTAAAAACTCAGTAGTTCTCTTCCAACAATAAAGTGTGTTTTCTGAAAGCTATTTTGATTTTATAGATAGCCCTACCAAGTAAAATCAACAAAGGGCAACACATTAACATGTTGAGCAGTGTTTTATAAACATAAAATTATGAAAACAAAAAATTAAAACTCTTGCAGAAAAATTGGAAGGGTTAAGAATTTCAGTTTCCACTGGTTAAGCGAGCGAAGCGAGCGTTTCCATTTGACTCTGCCGGAAAAATTAGTCACTGGTTTTGTTTTTTTTTGTTTGTTTTTGTTTGTTTTTTTGTTTTTTTTTTTTTTTTTTTGTTTGTTTGTATGTCTCGCCATAACGTTCGAACGGAGGCTCGGATCGAGTTGAAATTTTGACCATCCGCAAGCTTCGTTCTCGATTGAATGCCATTAGTTTTGTGGCAAAATCGTTCAAAAAGTTAAAAAGTTACATTAAAGTTAATCGAAAGTTTTTTCTAAAACTTAACGGGGACAAAATCTGAGATAGCCAAATCATTTAGAATGTCCGTCCGGTCACGAATATGTTAATTTTATTTTGATCCGATAAGTAGTGTAGATGGAAATTACATTATAACAAAAGTAACGTTGCCATGGCAACGAAAAGACGCGCGAAGTTTCTAATGCACTGCCACCTAGAAGTAATCAAAATACTTTCGAGGAAGCAGTCTATTATTTGTCAACAAATAGTTTTCCCAAGGAGTCAAGGTCCTCTAGATGGCGGTGGATTTTAGTAAAGTATAGTAAAGGATAGCAAAGGATTACACACGGGTTTATATCCAAATACCTTGGCAATAATAAATAATTTTGGATACATGGCCCTGTGGACAGCGAACGTCGCAAATTTAAAAATATTTAAAAAATGTGCAATGTGGGTCTAGCTATAGCACGTGCTCGCTTATCAACGCGTCCAACTGAGCGTTTTCTAGTTTAATAAAATAAATAAATTGAAAATTTGTATCGAGAGTCTACCCACTCGGACATCTAGAACTGATCTCCAGTGGGGGACATTAAGGCCTGTAGGCCCCGGCACCATCGACGAGCGAACAATGAGTTGACCAACTAGAGACCGGCATATTTAAGTAGGAAACATCGATCGATAAAGCTGGACATGATTCCACCCGTGGGCGGCACCAGAATCCACAAGGCTGATTCGGAACCACCTTAGAATTTATTATGTGCCTCATTACCTACTAGGACGGCTACTAAGTCACCGTTTGCAAATTCCTAAGCCAATAACAGTGATTGACTACTTAAATTAAGTCCACATCAAAAGTTAAAAAACTTAGCTGACTAAAGTGGGAATCAAACTTTGGACCTTTCTGCATTGGAAGTCAGAGTCTCTAACCACAAGACCAACAAAAAATAAAGCAAAAAGAGAGTTAAAATTATAATTCAAGTTTCAAGCTTAAGTTTGTACAGATGGTTTGTACAACTTGTACAAACCATAAGTGAAGATGATCATTTTAAATTAGCTTTCCCCCAA
This sequence comes from Sweltsa coloradensis, assembly GCA_024449915.1. Lineage (NCBI taxonomy): Eukaryota > Metazoa > Arthropoda > Insecta > Plecoptera > Chloroperlidae > Sweltsa > Sweltsa coloradensis. The sequence goes on along the minus strand of JAMZAV010001984.1, from coordinate 98,898 downwards.
GAATGAGCATCCCAAGCTTGTTAAGTTTGCTGCAAATGAATAGAATGCACTCACCAGAAAGTCGAGCGCTGAACACGCCGACGAGAGGCCTCGAGGTAAGCTGGTTGTAGTAACGCATTGCAGAGTTATTCGAGAAGACGTTTGATCTCGGGAAAGAGCGGAGAGTAGCTGTAGCGATGTGCTGCGAAGCGCTGCCCTCCGCCAAACAGTTCTGGTTGCTAGAAAATAGAAAAATAAGTGTTAAAACACTGTGATCACCGGAGATGCTAGGTTCTCGGAGTGAAACAAACAACCATATACATTCTTCCGAAGTGTGGTAAGTAGGCCTACTTGACCCATTTATGATCCATAAGAACAACAATTAAATTTAGATAGGTCTATTTAAATTAAATAAAAATAAATACCTAGGCCCTACATTATTTAAAATAAAGGCAGACGATTAAAAATTTAAAAAATTGAAAGTGCATAGCAAACGATTAATTTGTAGAATATATTTTAAGTTTGTTTTGGAATAATTTAATTGTAGGACTAAACATGTAATAAAATTAATACGCCGTGACTGACACACCACCATTTAAATAAGTACTTATACTGGAAAGGAAACCCTAACACCTTCAATTTATACAACCGATAGCAAAGAGCTGCCCTTACCATCGTAGTACAAAAGCTATTAGGCTGTATAAATATACTAGGAAAACGCTTAAGTCCCGCCGCGTTGTTGGATGAGCGTAATTGGTGCATTGAGCTGCCATGTGTTATGCGGATTTTCTGTTCTGTGAAAAAATCATTACTAAGTCGAAGATTTTTTTTTTATTATTTAAAATAAATAAAAAATAAACTTTAATTTTTAATTTTTTAATTAATCGTAATTTTAAAAAAGAAAAAAAATGAAAAATTTCGATTTTCATAAGAAATAATTATTCGATTGTGCTCAAATTTCACATTAATATATTAATTTATAAAATAAAGGTTCTGTGAAAAAATCATTACAATCGGACAAAGCGTGTAGGTATTATTAAATCGAAGAATTTTTTAAAAATCGAAAAAAATCGTAAAATTGCGATTTTTATGAGATTTTTTTTTTCGGTTGCGCTCAAAAACGTAGCAGTTCTAAGTTTAGAGATTTCGAAGGTCTCAATAAAATTTCATCGCAATCGGAATATGGAATATCGGTTTAGCCGGAATCGTGCTAACAAACGGACAAAAATACAAAAAGAAAAAAAAAGAGAAAAAAAAACATTCCGGATTTTTTTCTCCAGTGTAGTGAAATGGAATCTTCGCTTCGCTCGCTACGCTCATCCAAATATGCTCATTTCTGTACTGTGCTTGGAAAGCCAAGTTGAAAACTTTCACCTACCAAAGCAATTTGGATGGTGGCAACTCTTGCAACGCTGGCGCAGAAGTCTTGAGCCGAGCCGATCTCGTTGACTGGAGAGTTGCTCGACGCGACCTGATACAGCCAACCTTTCTTCATAATCATCGAGGCGAGCGAGAGGCGCTAGCTCTGAACAGGGGGTGTAGCTATCAACAAAAACAACAGATCACACGATCATGAATTGAAATATGTAGGGGAGGGGGAGCCCCTCCCCCCAAGGACAGCCTTGGCTAAATCCAAATGTACCGGTAATTATTTTTTTAAATTTAAAAATGAACACAACACAATCATGTGTCTTGGGGCTAGGTATTATGAAAACTGAATAAATTATGCATATTATGAAACAATAAGATTGCTAACTAATTAGAAGTTTATTCTGCTTTATGTGAAAAAAATCAGGTGTGATTTAAAAATTATTCTAAGGTAACCCAGGCTAGAATAAAGTAATTTAATTATATTTAAGTAAAGGTCAAAGTTTTAATAATGTCGTTCACTTACAGCTGTTTGTCAGACGTGTTGTTGTGACGTTCCCGACGATCAGCTGACGACCTTGGCCGAGCGAGTGTGGTGACGTCGCAGAGTCCCCCACCCAGGCTGGCTGTAGGTAGGGGCCGCATTCCTGACTGTAACGAGATAAGGCCTACACTGATTAGATGACGACGTACTAGGTTCACCAGCACATGTCGCAGACATTTGACAACGAAGACTGAAAAGAGGTGGGGGGGGGGGGGGGGGGGAGTTGCTCGGGAAATTAATTTCTGGCTTCAGATTCTAGAAAAGTAGACACCATTCACGGAATTTAAGGAAAACTGCAAACACCAGTAATTAATTTTTACAAACTCGATGTTTGACATTGGCCGTATCGCCATAGCTTGGGTAAAGTGGGCGGACACAAAGCAAGATCAGTAAAATATTTTAATGATCTTGGACACAAAGTGTGGGTGATAATCGCATCAAGCCACGCTTTTACGGAAATACGACGGAAATAATTTGGCAATTTTGCAATTTTATTGACTTGAAGGAGGATGTGAAGTGCGTGAAGGACATTGAAAGCACTGCATTGAATGGCGCGACATGATTCAAGGGAATTAGCTTCTTGTGCGATATTATTATTAAACCGCATGTTTATGGAAATATCGTGAGAAAATACAACAATATTGAAGGAAAACTTTAAAGAAAATATGAAATCTGCTAGGGACCGAGTGAAATATGTTGAATGAGAATGCAGGTGACTACAAGGGACGCTTCGCCGCGTCATTGACTCGACATTGCAGTACACTGGGAAGGGACTCTATGAAAGTTAATGAATAATAAACCACGAAGGAAATCTGGAATACAGTGGATACAAAGCAAGAATATCGAAGAAAACACCGAATGAAACCTCACTCACCGTCCAGGGATGTGAATGATGTTGGAAGCACGACACTACGCCACTGGCAGCCACGTCATTCAAGCATAAAGTTTTGTGACATGGATTTTTCACCTACGCTTTATAGTTTTAAGCAAATATAGGAGCACATAAAATGCAATAATCTTTAGAAAAACAGCAATGAAATGAAAGCTCACTGCACAGGGCTAATGTGAACTATGTCGCAAGGAATGCAAGCCACGTCATGCTAGGGTGCTTGATTCTTAAGTTACCATACTTGCAATGAATGTAAATCCACTTTTGAGCAAATATATTAACAAATCAATGCAATAATATTGAAAGAAAACTGCTAAGAAACATGAATGTTGAAATCAGTGCAAGTAGAAACGAAGCTGGTCTGTGTAATTACCTTGTTAGAGCGGCTTCCTCCGTGCGACTGTACTGAACGAGACGATTCCAGCGAGTGAGCGAGGGTTGCCGGCTGCGTGAGTGAGCCAGCCTGGGTCAACTGACGTCACACTCACCTGCGCGGCTGCACTGGAGTCTGCGCATGTAGGCCCTACTACTTCTACATTAGTACAAGGACCAGACTGTGTAAATCATTCATTAAAAATAATAATATTATTATGATCGACGTGAAAATAAATTAAATTCAAATATTATGTACTTGCTGGAGAAATATTTTCATTCCATTGACGAATTTCCAAACCCCACTCATTCAGTTTAGTAATATATTATTATCTGTAGTCCTATCTATTAAATTATCGATATTTTACATTACTTTTTATTTTGTTTCGTTTGTAATTTATATCCTCTATTATATAAGCGTGTAATTAAGTTATACTAATTGAAAGTACGAGTTCAAAATGTGAAAAAAAGTTTTGGCAGGGATCGAACCACGAACTAATGCAATATGCTAAATCGACTTTTTCGCATCGAGTTAAGCAAAAGTTAAACTTAAAATGAATAAAACCAACAAATATTGGAAAAATAAATAGTAGCCACAAATTTTGTTTGCAACGGAGGAGTCTTAGCCGCCCAGTACTGGACCACGAGAAGGAGTTACCGGTGCATCTCACACCCACGGAAGGTTCCAGTACAAAGACCACAGGAGTTACGGAGAAGCCCGGACCTATCCCTCGGGAGGCATGGACAATCCCGGACCTACCTATCCCACTGGAGATGATATGGACAATCCAGTACCTATCCCACGGGGGGGAAACACAATCACGAACTTAGACCACGGGAGGCATGAACAAGCCCGGTTCTAGACCTCACATATGATGGACAAATTAATTAAAATTAAGTTAATTTTTGTCAACAGCCCTTGAAAGTAGAAAGTAGTGGGATGGTTCTGGGTTTGATCCCGACACGAGGATTGAACCCGGACATACCACAGAACTAAAACTGAAAGTAGTGGAGAAGTTCTGGGTTCGATTTCCGATACGAGGTTTGAACCCGGACATGCCACAGAACTAAAACTGAAAGTAGTGGAATTCTTCATTCAACTCAAACGGCGCTTATTCTGCGAGTCTGTATGTGTGTCTGTACGTCGAAAATTAGCCGAATCGCTGAACAGATTGCGCTGAAATTTTAAACAGATATCCGGTGCGAGTTTAAAACGGCCACAAAATGCAATTTCCTAGGGAAACGCCAAAATCGTTGTTAAACGAGTGAGTGAGCCATGTGTTGAGTACCCGGTATCATTCCCCATACTGGATTTGATCCTTAGGGGGAGGAAAGGGGACGTTCCCGCGGGTACTCAACACTTGTCTTACTCACTCGTACCCAGTCAGTGGAGAATTAAATTGGCCAAAATTAAGTTGTTTTAAGCAACAATTTCAAAATGCTAATTTTTTTCTAAGATTTTTAGTGTTTTTCAAATATTTTTTTCGTGTTTTTTAAGGAATTTTGGGAAATTTTGGATTTTGAATTACAGTTTCATTAAAGGTTAAGATGTAAATTTGATGTACATTTCTAAAACAAGTTTTTTTTCTGAATTTTTTGCATATTTTACATTTTTTGTAACTCAAATAGTAGCAATACTACAAATAAATTACTTTTCCGGGACAAACCATATTTTTTCATTTTAGCCATTTTCAATTTGCTCTAAAAAAGGCAATTTTTGACCAATCGGGATGGGAAAAATGTATCTATTTTTAATGCACGGAAAAATAAAATAAATAAAGGTCACATTGAAAAAACTATCCTCTACTCTGATATAAATTTTGAAAGTTGGTGTCCATTAAAGTGGACGATTCCACTGAATGAGTTAACAACGACTTTGGCGTTTCCCCAGTATTTAATGAATAATATTATGTACCCTACTTTCCACACATCCCCATGCACACGTGGGTCATGCAATGTAGCTGTATGTGTACACAACCGCTGTGTCACGGAGATAAAACCTTATCTTAGCTAGATGCTTCATAGTCGCGTTGATAGATGAGCTTTTGGCATCTGCTGCATTCATACGTTATTACATTATGCAGTAGGCCTACCAGTGTTGTTGAAGCAACTTTTTAAAAGTAACACTGCTACTGCTACAGCTACTTGACCTTTTAAAGTAGCTTAGCTACTTTTTAAACTTCTTTCATTCGTAAGTAGTTGCTACTTGTGCAGCTACTTTAAAATAGTAGCGACGCTACTTTACAGTTAATTTCGTGTTTTTTTTTTGTTTTTTTTTTTACCCACAAACTAGAGTAAAATTTTGTTCATGTTCATTATAGTGAGTAAGCCCTGGCCTGTTGCAATAAAGCAATTACAATATGCAACTTATGCCAAACTGCCACTGGCCAATGTAGGAGGTTTGAAAGAATGACCTGACAATTAGATCCTTGGCCTCATCACTCATAGCGTATTAAATGTTTCGAAGGATCCGTGAAATTTTCAACAATGAAATTTAAATCAATGTAGCTAAATTATCAGTGCTCTGCACTAGGTGCGAAGATTTTGTAAACTGACAACAAAACTATCTTCACAATTTTATAAATTATCGACGGAACCACGCTAAAACCTGGTGAAATACCTACCACTATTTGTCAAGTAAAAAATCAATCATTTGCTGTCATTTCACTCAATCTTAATGTTATGCCATTAATGTGTGTACTATAGGACATAATTACCAAAATATTTACAATTGCAATAACAAATTATGTGATAATTGGAGACACTATTAGGACACTGGATCTTTAGGACAATTCAAGGTTAATGTTGTATGTTGATTACTATGGACAGCAAAACGATTCTCTTATCCAGCATGTGACGTTAATTTTAAGTTGAAAGCCCACACGCATAATATGTTTATATGTTAGAAATATTTTCTTTCCGCTACTTTCTAGCCAATATAAAGCGGCAATTTCATGGTTTGTCATTTTTTTTAAAGAGAGTATAGGACATGCGTTTTAGCTCAGCCGACTGACACCACAGGTGTTTTGAAATTTTGAACATATGTCACGAATGTAAAAATGGGCTCATTTCCAAATTTTGTTTTAAAATACAAAATTAATTAGTTATCACGAATTTTGATTTTGTTTAAAAATAAAATTGACTATATTCGTGATTTTTTCTGGCCGATTAAGAAAAAATTATGAAAATCTATGACCGCAGGACTGTCCATGTATGCTTTACCCGAACATAACAAAAAAAACTTCTAAAAATACAGCCAAACCTTACACAATCATCCTTTGCCCTGTGACTGCATCCTATGCAAAGCTTGGCAAAATAAATTTGCACGAACATTTACATTTAAAACAATAGTTGCAAATAAAGTTTGCTTCGCTTTGCAAGGATGCAGTAACAGGGCAAAGTGAATTTATCTAGGAGGGTACATAAGCTTAGCATTTTTTTTTTTAGATCTCATTGCTTTGTTTTGATTGTGTAAGGTTTGGCTGTATTTTTACAAGTTTTTGTTATGTGTGGGATCTCATTACTTTTCCGTTGCAAAATTATTTGTTAAAATATAATAATTTTATGAAAGTCGATTTAATTGCTTTGGTATTACCAATTAACAATAGAATGTAAAATATCTAGTGGTCCAAAGACTTGTTTTTTGTACACAATGTAGGTGATCATTGTCAAGTAACTATAGTTACTTGTTGATTATATTCTTGTAAAAGGCTTATATTAAAACCTTTATTTGGAAGCCTTCCAGCAAACATTTTGACTTTTTCTTTCAAAAGGCACTACACCACTATAGCCTTAGGTTCATGTAAAATCTGAACGTTGTATTCCAGCCCGTTTGGCCAGAATCGCTGGCCAATTGAAACTGACGAATTAGTAAGAGCAGCCAGTAGCTAATTTTGAGCATTTTTCAAGTCATTTTTTCACCAAGAAGGAATGCTCGTACCCCAACCAAATTTGGCGTGTGTTGTCAGGTACGTTTTTATGTTCACATCACGTTACATGACGGCTGGGTGATCTGAGACCTCGAAATCACCCCAACTCTGCTTGCTGTATAAGGTGCCTAAGTGTGTAGCGTACCGTGGCTTGGCTGCGGCTCCCTAACGGGCAAAATGTCCCAGACGACAATTTGTTACATTAAAACAGATTATTATTCAATGATCATTGGCACATTATAATCATTAGGAATATCACAAACAAGCATAGCCCTTAAACACAGAACGATATAGCACGCCCTTAAAATACATACGAATGTATACCAAAGCAGTCCGCCGTAGCTAAAACTCCTGCTCAGGTCCAGTGGCGTATACAAGGGGGAGAGACAAACCCCCACCCCTTTCCCCCCAAAAAGTGTGAAAGTGCACTTTAACATTTTATCGGCAAATTACCATCTGATAAAGAGAGAACTTGATAAGATTTTCAAAATTGGTTGTTGTGATGCTTTAAAACGCACAGATTTTAACCAAAATGACCTTGAAAGAGAAAACTTATATTAAAAACAGGATTTTAATAGATAAAAAGTTGGTGATGCTTTAAAACGCACAGATTTTCAGTCTTTAAAAATCCGGACCGAAAATGGGGGGGGGGGGGGGGGAAGGAAATGCAATTTTGAAACCAAGGCCAGTTCCATATTTATTTTTCTCAAGCACGGTGTGAGGATAGAAAGATTACACGGGAGAGTGGAGAAGCATTTACAAACAAGCAAAATAAAGATAATTACCATCATATTGTTTATTGGATTTACAAAATATAGATTACAAATTAATGCCACCTATACCTAGGTTTATACATTAAAAAAAGGTAATAAAAAAGGTTAAAGAAATTATATATAATTATTTTGTTCGTACTTTTCTTATAGTACTACGTACAGTTTGTTTCTGATGTAAACATGTACACACCATACCAAAACTGATGCTACACTCACAACACAACGCTGACATTCACATTGACACTGTTGACTGATGCATGAATGCGGTGTACCATCATAACAATATGAAACATTATTACATAGAGCGTACATAATAGTTATTTGATCAAATGACAAAAACAAAACTAATTTTTTTATTTTTGGGTTTAAACGACATTAATTTTGATAAGATGACAATGAGGTGCTAAAATTTTAACGAAACACATCACCAAACCAACTTCATGTTGTTTCTGCTTCAAATATGCGTCTTTGCAGTCACATTGATGGAGGTTATTCTCGACCACAAATTGCATAAAGTATAGGTTTGGTCATGTCAAATGAGCAAAACACTACGTTCGTAACGTTCTTGTCATTAATGTTTAAGAAACTTAAATTAGGCTGGTTGTTCCCATCGTGATTATGTAGTTTAGAAACTTAAATTAGGCTGGTTGTTCCCATCACCATTGATAAATTGGTATTATAAGTTGTTCGTCTAACTTAATTGGGCGGACTGTTCCCCTAATGATTAATTAATTAATATTATGTGTAGTTCGTCTAACTAAATTGGTCTGGCTGTTCCCATCATGATTAACATATTGTATTACAAGTAGTTTGTCTAACTAAATTGTTATGTCGTCACCTCAGAACTTATTTGTGCCATATCCGCTTTTACCAAAGTGGAGAAAATGAGGTTTGAATGTTTGATTCACCGCCAAACCGTGATTTATGGTTGAATTTGAGAAATTTCTGTTGCAATATTCTTACAATAATACATATATTTGATTTAATATGTTTAACACTATTTTTAACTGCAGGGTATACGTAATATAAGCACTTCCTGTTGGATATGACACAAAGATTTTCAGCTTAATGGATAACTTGATTAAAATTTGTGTGCCATATCCACTGATTTTCATTTTAAGTAGAGATAAGTTTGTGGAATAGAGAATAACACCAACCATTAATGATCACAACTATTATGATAGAATTATTGTGAGGTTTAAATAAATAATTATTTCAAATAAGGCTCAAATAGACAAAATAAAATATTTTATTGTTTATGCTTGAATTTAAGCAATTTTTGCTGCAATTATCTTCAAATGGTTAGATGAATGGTATTTCATAGTTTTTACTCGGGAATGCGTAAATTAGCACTTCCTATTGACATAGAACAAAAATTTCATCAACAAAGATAATTGGTTCAGTACTTATTTGTGCCATATCCACTTGTTAGTATATGATAATTGGATATGGCACAAATAAGCACTAAGATATGGTATCATCTGATGGATATGGCACAAACTGACATTGCTAAAACACTGCTTAAGCTTAAATATTTGCCCATATTATTTTTTTATTAGCAACAATGAGCACTAACAATAACTCTAAAATAATATCTAACTCCAAAAAAGCAAAAAGTGGATTTGGCACAAATAAGTTCTGAGGTGACGATGTCTGTTCCCATCATGATAAACATATTGTATTACAAGTAGTTTGTCTAACTAAATTGTTATGTCTGTTCCCATAATGATTAATTGATTAATATTATGTGTAGTTCGTCTAACTAAATTGGTATGACTGTTCTCATCATGATTAAGAGGGTACGCTGAGCTTGGCCCAACTCAAATGCGCGCAAACCGGTGTTGATGATTTCTGCTGAACGGTTGGTAATATCATTACCAAATTTTGAATGGATGTTAATAAAGTACTTTTATATTGATATCCGTAATTGGTTGCACAAAATAAACGTTAAAGATCCGTTGCGAGACATAAGTCAAAAACGTGAAAAAATGGGAAATCCAAAACATGGATTACAATTCTGGAAATTCCCACCAAACCGTGAATCAAAAGATAAAACCAAATTAATCTGCGCGTTCACATTGATTTAAACGTTGATATCCATTATGCAAATTTGAGTTTAAAAAATCTGTACACTAGGAATAAATTCCCGAAGTTGACCAAAATTTACTCAATTTTGATGAACTTCACTCAATTTTATTTCAAAATCAACGAATTAATTTAGGAATACGCATAATGGATAACATAGATTTATTCTTTATGAACGTTAGTGTGAAATTTGATAATGGTGTTATAAACCGTTTACCCAAAAAATCCAGAAAGCTGAGCGCTTAAACTCGCCTCTGTTCTAGCCTCAGCATACCCTCTTAACATATTGGTATTAGGTACAATAGTTCGGCTAACTATCGTCAATGTTATAATCTCGATCCAACGAGCCTTTACACACTTTAGCATTCGCTTTGACGAAAAGTCCATTGCCGCCTAGTTCTAAATTGACCTTTCCCTTAAATCTATCCAGGGTCTTAAAACTTCTAGTCCCACTTTCAAGTTTCAGGCCCCACATTGCATACGGGCTCAGCGAAACATCTCCCACCTTGACTTTATCTGCGACTAGGTTACCTCCTACTGGGGCTGTTGCATTGTACATCTCGTAGCTGTAAGTAAACACCTGGCTCTCGCCGCTTATCACGTAGAACTGATCTCCGCAGCGATAGTGGGAGTTACCGAAGTGTTTCAGCTCGATTTCGAAATGTTTTATGGCCTCGTCCAGCTCTCCTTGCAGACTTTTATTCGCGGCCGTAATATTCAAATTAATGGTGGAAAACTTCACGGCGTATTTAGAGTTTGGAGCGATTGACAACTCAGCATTCAAGACAATTTCTTTGCCAGATAACAAATCGTTTATCTCTTCGTTGTAAATGTCATGCCCCCACGTAAAGAAAGGGTGGGTTGTTGACAATTTAGAAGTAAATATCCTGGTCATCAGATTAGAGTCTCGCTCAGTTTGTATAGTCGATTTAGTTTCAGAAACCATACTTATCAGCGATTGTAATTTTTCTTCCGCCATAGAAACGAGTTTTGTTACATTACGATCATTTTCCAATCTCAACGCTGACTCGTCTAGTACATGAGAATATAAATATCGGAACGGGAAGATCTGTTGCTCAAAAGCGTGCATTGCCCTGTTGCACTGGGTGATGATGTTATTGGAAGTGATGACCGCTTGTAGATCATTATGAGCGGTCTGCAATTCCGGGTCGTTAAAGTAACCACCTCCAGATTGCGCCTTACTGATCGAAGATATAAAACCACCTAATCGCTTCTGATCTTGATACGTTTCAATGCGGTCGTAGAGGTTTATGATCAAATCTGCAACTTCTTCAAGTTTAGAAATGGAGCGCTCCATCTTTGGCCCTACATTAAAACCCCGAGTCATCTGTTGCATGAAATGTTTCACATCCCTAATACACTTCTGCACCTGCCATCGACTCACATCAAGATAGGCGTGAGATTGGTTTGCAAGCGTGCTTTCAACGCTCACCAATGTCTCGTGCATATTTTTCAATAATGGAACAAAAGTCTCGCTGATCTGTTCTTCGTACCTTTCCAATTCCATGATTTTTTTCTCGGCAGCTTTAAGCTCCTCAGAACCAACGGATTCGCGACCACTTTTAGTCTGGTATTTTGAAAGTTCTTGAGATGTGTCATCAGAATCGTAAAACAGTTTTCTTATTGTCTCGAGTTTGTCCTTGCCTCTGACGTCATCAGATTTCAGCTTCGGCTCAGCTGCATCAATGGCAAGCTTTAATTCTTCCCTCACTGAAGCGGCTGAACTGACCTCGCCATTTAGGCTCAATCTGATATCAACAACTTTAGCTTTGAGTTGACTTAATTGCGAATAACCGGTGTTTATCTCGCCTACTATTTTATTTGTTAAAATTCTTAGTTTTCTCACTTTCCCCTCTTTTGATTTATCTTTACTGGTGATTGTCATTTCATGTATGGTATCCTTTAATCCCTGGGGATAGGTCTTAGTTGTCGGGGCCTTAAGTACAACCAAACCAGCAGTAGAATCTGCAAACGTCGTTGCTGCTCCCAGTAATGGAGCGATAACGTCTTTAGTAGCAGAAGAAACCATTGGCATTACACTACTAGCCAATTTCAAAACTGAGAAGAACGATTTCATTAATTTTTGATTCAACAATTTTCTTTCATAGTCCAATATGGCTTGTTTGTAGTTTATGGCGTCTTGTTGCAGCGTCTTGGTCTCATTCTCAAGAGTTTTAATGTTGGTTTTAATTTCATCAACAACATTGTCAATCTGCTAAAATCTGATTGGTTAGAAACTATTCGCGTCATTAATTTTGGTATTGATAGATTTTTTATAATTATTATTAATTGTATCTATCTCTTGAAATTTTTTCAAATCAGCAAGTTTAAATAGGTTCGTCTTTGTTTGCTCTAAAAACACATCTAGCTTGGTGATCAAACTGCGATCTGCTCTGGTTCTCATCCGACATATCCGACTCAGTGCAGCGGTGTTCACAAATCTTAACACTCGTATTTCTTCATCATTTAGTTTGGAAGGCGGTTTTAAATATGTTTCCAAGCTTGTAAAATATATCGATAGTAGATGGTGAATCAACTTTTTATCTGTTGGATGATTCGCACTGTCCAAATACTTCAACTCATCAACAAAACTTAAAGTGTCGTAAGTTGAGCGCACTTGTCTATTCTTATCAAGAGTTTCTAAAAACATTGTTAAGGGTGTAAACGTGGCAACGTTATTTAGATTCGACCATGAGTAGCTTTTAAACAAATTTACCAATTTAGATTTCGGCATCTCCAGGACTGGGCTTGGTGTTTGCCTACCACTTTTCACTGAATTGTCGCTACCCCGCGATCCTCTTGATAATTCATAACCACCATCTCTATATTGAAAAGTCCCTTTACACATAAAAAAAAACGACATGCCTTTTGTCATTTTAATAGAATGGGCTCTATATCCGCCCTTTCCCCCCTCTCCTCCCCGTCCTCCTTCACCCTCGGATCCCTGAGCAGAATCTCGTCTTACTCCAGAGTCTTTACCTAGGTTTATGATGCTAACCTCCCCCGCGCTCCCCCCCTCTCCGCCTACGCCACCCCTTCCCCATCCCTACCTCCCCGCGCTACCCCCTCATAAAGATTATTATGAATCTTATGATGATAAGATGTTTTTCTCGGAATATGAACAGATTCCAGTGGCGTAGATACACTCCTTCCACACATCTGTTTTTCAGCATCCTTAACGGTTATTTCTTCCTGTCGTCGACCTTCATTCCCAACTCCTCCATCCTGGCCCCGACCCCCCTCTCCCCCTCTTGAAGACACCGTCAAGTCATCCCCTCTATGAAACACGTGGCCAACTCCAAAGAAACTCCCTCCTGGATGTCCAGGGTTGCCAGGTTTACCATCCGCTCCATCCCCCGCCTTGTCATTCCAGCCCTTGTCTCTAGGAAGGTTTACCCAAGGTTCTCCATTCAGAGCAATCTTCCGACTCCCTTGTACGTCCCACGTGGGGGCAATGATGGTCAGCTGGAACCCTCTATCAGTTCTCTCAATGTCGGCGTCTATAAAGACGGTATTCAGGGCAAATATTTGAGCCGACTTGTACTTCTTGTCTTGCAATATTTGTTTGAACTTGCTAATTACAACAAACTGTCCTTGAATGGTCAAACTTCCACCATTTTCACTCTCCTGAGCTGGGGATTTTAAAGTCAAATCCAAAATTCTATTCAAATCCTTCAAAACCACATCTTCAACATTGTCTGCATTGATAAACTTAAAACCTATAAGTTTAAGGTATTTTAACTCATGCAGAAACGTGTCAAGATTGTCTTTATTGATGTGAATGCCTTGTGATTGGTTTGGTACGCCCCAGTTTCCTACGTCTTTCACATTGTATTTTCCTGTATCTTTCTGAAATGAATACCCTGAAAGCTTTCCGTGAAGATCCAACAAAAACGTGTACCAATTCTTAAGCCCAAACACATAGTCTTTGCAGGAAGGAATACTCTCAACCATTTTCTTGAGTTGATAGTCTCAGTTTTGACAATAGAGAACCTATTAACAAATTGCAAATTTATTATTCTCTTAGAAATCCTCGATATCAAGGTTCTATTGACTGGAACGCCCATATCTTGGATAGCATTAAAAGTTTACTTATAAATTCAGTTTCGTCAATAAAGTTGGTTTCTGTCAGTCTTAGCATGGTCGTGTAGCCCAAACCCAGTGCCTTCTGTAAGGAATGCATATCAGTAGAATCTCTGCATTGCGAGTGGTACTTCGTCTTTATTGCGTCCCTGATGCCCTCGAGATCCGCCACAATGGACTTCTCGCTGGTCTCAGCCAGTGCAGATGCTCTATGAGCGAGGTTTTGTGGTCTCGCAACAACACCGGAGCCGACTTGGCACACTCAGAAGACGCTCGTACTTGCTCGACGAGGGCAGGTTCTTGTTGATGCTTTGCCCATGATTCACAGCCGGATGAGCAAAAGCCGTTGAAATAATCTACAAGAAATAAAAAAAGAAAAATAGACTTTTATAATTGTGTATGTTGTCATTTTTATAGAATATTTTTTGTCAGGCCGTGAAGGCATGCAGTGACCAAACCAAGGTGTATCGAATCTTGCACGCTCTTTCCCCTAAATTCCGCTCGGAGATTGAAGTAATAGACGGAGAGCTCGCAACATAAAGTCTCCCCTCATAGGGTAAAATTGGTTTGAACATTGGAATAGGAGCACAAATACGAGTCATTTTCAAAAATGCCCGTCTAACTCGTCAACGTTGGGGCGTTTAGCCCACAGAGGGGCCCAAAAAAGGCCGAAATGCCGAGTCTCCCGTACATGGCAGGTCTCAACGCCAAATCAACTGCAAAAGTGAATAAATATGAACAAACCGTTTAGTGAGACGGGCTGTGTTGAGGCTTTGACCCGCCATACGGCCCCCAAAGTGGGCCCCAAAAGTTCAAATCTACCCTCATAAGGTATACATGGCTGAAACCAACGGCATTAGTTTAAGGTACCAGAAAAAAGAATATCATTCGTAAGACGGGCTGCGTTGGGGTGTTTGCCCGCCAGATGCCCCCACCCCCCCCCCCCCCCTTAAATGAGTTTTTTCAAAAAGGTTAAAAAACTATGTTTTGGTTCTAATATTTACTGAATTAGGTCAGTTTTCATAGGATTTGTACGAGAACACGCACTCATAAGATATTTTAGCATATTTTGGGGCATTGTGCCTTGCATGCCCCCCAAAACGAGCCTAAAAAGGTCCAATTTTCCCTCATAAGGTACATAGCTGGAACCAACGGCATTTTATAGTTTTATGTACCAGAAAATAAAATATGTCTCGTAAGACGGGCTGCGGTGGGGAATTTGCCCGCCAGACGCCCCCCCCCTCAAATAATGAGTTTTCAAAAAACCGTATTTTTGTTCCAATACTTATTTCATTAGCGAGGTTTTCATCAGATTTGGGCGAGAACACGCAGATATAAGATAGTTTTGTATATTTTGGGGCATTGTGCCTTGCAGACACCCCCAAAATGGGACCCAAAAGGTTAATTTTATTGCAAAAGGTACCAGACAGATGAAAATCACTCGTAACACGGGCTGCGTTGGGGCGTTTACCCTCCAAATGCCCCTAAACATGTACATGGAAAGAATAAATAGATGTGTATAGAGAATGTTATCAGAAATACGATTATCATTTGCCAGAGGCGTTTAACTTTTAGACGCGACGGCCTTCCCCCCTCATTCAAAAATAATTTTAATTTTGTTTTGTGACTTATGGTTATCTTGCCAATATTTTTTGGAAAGTTGCAAAACCATTGCGATTTATAACATTCCGTTTTGTACTGGTCATTTTGCCTTGCAGATTCCCCCGACCCCTTCCTGATTTAGTCCAAAATTCCATCGTAGAAAATCCGAGTGCATATGTTTGAATTTGGTTCTGACATTATCCCATCGAACGGTATTCGTCTTGACTTTAGCACACATCAGTGAACATTCAAAGAAGCTTTTTACCTCCATTTAAATTTTAACATCCATATCTGTGTTTGTGGCACCTAAAACAACTTTTCTTCCATCAAGCCTATGATTTGTATTACGATGCAGGATTAATTTGTTTTTCGAGGAAGGTGGTCTGCATCTTTAAATACACTAGGAAAACGCTCAAGTCCCGCCGCGTTGATGGATGAGCTTTTTTGTAAGTTTTTAGTTTGCGTAGGACCACTTTTCCTTTGCAAGTACTTTCTGAATGCATTGTAGGTGATTGTTGTCATGTTTCTATAGTTACTTGTTAATTATTACTAGGAAAATGCTAAAGTCCCGCCGCGTTGATGGATGAGCTTTTAAAGTTTTAGTTTGCGTGGGATATCTTTACTATTGCAAGTGCTTTGTTTTGTTGCCTACGCATTGTAGTGATTGTTGTCAAGTTTCTATTGTTTATTGTCAATTTTTATTATTTACCGTAAAAATCTTATATTAAAAGCTTTATTTCTGTGGATTCTGGCTAACTTTTTCAACTTTTCCTTTTAAAAGGTAATACATCACCATAACCTTAATGTCCATGTATAATATGAACGTTGTAGCCCCACCCGTTTGGTCAGAATTGGACCAAATGGCACGAAAATATCGCACAAAAAATCAAAAAACTTATATTAAAAGCTTTTTTTCTATAGATTCTGGCTAACTTTTTCAACTTTTTCTTTAAAAATGTACTACATCATCATAACCTCAATGTCCATGTATAACATGAACGTTGTAGCCCCACCCGTTTGGTCAGAATTGGCCCAAATGGCACGAAAATATCGCACAAAAAATCGAAAAAAAATCGTAAAAGTACGATATTCATGAGAAATATTTCTTCGATTGTACCCAAAAACAATACACCTCTAAGTTCAGAGATTTCGAAGGTCCTGTCAAATTTTCATCAAGATCGGATATGCCGTTTGCCTGGGAGAGAGTTAACAAACAGACAAAAAAAAACAAACAAACAAAAAAAAAAAAAAAAAAAAAAAAAAAAAAAACACCCGAGCTAAATTTTTTGGGGGTCAGTGAAATTGAAGTCTTCGCTTCGCTCATCCAATTATTTACCCCAAAAAATTTATAATAAAACTTTTATTTCTATCGATTCTGCAGGGCTTACTTTTTCGACTTTTTCTTTCAAAAGGAACTACATCACCATAACCTTAAAGTCAATATAAAATATGAACGTTGTAGCCCCACCCGTTTGGTCATAATTGGCCCAAACATCACGAAAATATCGGGGAAAAAATGGGAAAAAATCGTAAAAGTCCGATTTAAATGAGTAATATTTCTTCATATGTCCCTAAAATCATAACATATCTAATTCTAATGATTTCAAACGTTCCCTTAAAGTTTCATCAAGATCGGAGTAGCCGTTTGGCCGGTCGCGAGCTAAATATCACGGAAATATCGCATTAAAAATCGAAAAAAATCGTAAAAGTACGATATTCATGAGACATATTTCTTCGATTGTACCCAAAAACGTAGCAAGTCTAAGTTCAGAGATTTCGAAGGTCCTCTCCAATTTTCATCAAGATCGCATGCCGTTTGCCCGGTAGAGAGCAAACAAACAGACAAAAATACAAAAAAAAACAACAACAAACAAACAAAACAAAAAAAAACACCCGAGCTAATTTTTTAGGGGGTCGGTGAAATTGAAGTCTACGCTCGCTCGCTACGCTCATCCAACAAGGAAAACTTTGTCACTTCATTTGTTGTTGATTCTATAAACTAGGAAAACGCTTAAGTCCCGCCGCGTTGATGGATGAGCTTTTTTGTAAGTTTTTAGTTTGCTTGGGACCACTTTTCCTTTGCAAGTGCTTTGTGAATGCATTGAAGGTGATTGTTATCAAGTTTCTATTGTAACTTGTTAATTGTTGGATGAGCGAAGCGAAGACTTCAATTTCACCGACCCCCCAAAATATTTAGCTCGGGTGTTTTTTTTTCCTGTTTGTTCGCTCTCTACCGGGCAAACGGCATGATATGCGATCTTGATGAAAATTTGACACGACCATCGTTTGCTCTAAACTTAGACTTGCTACATTTTTGGGTACAATCGAAGAAATATTTCTCATGAATATCGTACTTTTACGATTTTTTCGGTTTTTAGTGCGACATTTTCGTGACATTTGGGTCGATTTTGACCAAACGGGTGGGGATACAACGTTCATATTTCACATGGACATTAAGGTAATGATGATGTATTGCTTTCTGAAAGAAAAAGTTGAAAAAGTTAGCCAGAATCTATAGAAAATAAAGCTTTTAATAGAAGTTTTTTTGATTTTTTGGGTGATATTTTCGTGCCATTTGGGCCATTTCTGACCAAAGGGGTGGGGCTCCAACGTTCATATTCTACCTGGGCATTAAGGTTCTGGTGATGTCTTGCCTTTTCGCAAGAAAAAGTTGAAAAAGTTAGCCAGAATCCATAGAAATAAAGCTTTTAATATAAGTTTTTACGATACATAATACCAATTGACACGCAACCATAGAAACTTGACAACAATCACTACAATGCGTAGGCACACAAAACAAAGCACTTGCATAATTAAAGATATCCAATGCAAACTAAAAATTTTAAAAAGCTCATCCATCAACGCGGCGGGACTTTAGCGTTTTCCTAGTTATTATAAACGCCGCGTTGTTGGATGAGCGTATTGGTGCATTGAGCTGCCATGTGTTATGCGGATTTTCTGTTGTTCTGTGAAAAAATTATTACTAAGTTCAAATGTTTTTAAATTAAATTAAATTAATAAAAAATAAACTTAAATTTTAATTTTTTTTAATTAATCGTAATTTTAAAAAAAGAAAAAAAACGAAAAATTGGGATTTTTATAAGAAATAATTTCTCGATTGCGCTCAAATTTAACACTAACATATTAATTCATAAAATTAAGGTTCTGCGAAAAAATCATTACAATCGGATAAAGCATGTAGGTGTTATAAGTCTAAGAATTGTTTAAAAAAAGAAAAAAAAACGTAAAATTTCGATTTTTATGATAAATATTTTTTCAATTGCGCTCAAATTTCACAAGAATATCTTAATTCATAAAATAAAGGTTCTGTGCAAAATCATTAAAATCGGATATAGCATGTAGGGGTTATAAGTCAAAGAAATTTAAAAAAAATCGAAAAAAAAATCGTAAAATTGCGATTTTCATGGGAAATAATTTTCCGATTGCGCTCAAAAACGTGGCAGTTCTAAGTTCAGAGATTCGAAGGCCTCTATAAAATTTCATCTCAATCGGAGTATCGGTTTAGCCGGAATCGTGCGGACAAACAGACAAAAATACAGAAAAAGAAAAAAGAAAGAAAGAAAGAAAGAAAAGAAAGAAAGAAAGAAAGAAAGAAAAAAAAAAAAAAAACATTCCGGATTTTTTTCTCCAGTGTAGTGAAATGGAATCTTCGCTTCGCTCGCTACGCTCGCTACGCTCATCCAATCAAAAAAAACAATATTAAAACCTTTATTCTATGGATTCTGGATAACTTTTCAACTTTTTCTTTTAAAAAGCAATACATAACCATAACCTTATTGGATGAGCGAAGCAAAGACTTCAATTTCACTGACCCCCCAAAAAATTTAGCTCGGGTGTTTTTTTTCGTTTTTTTCTGTCTGTTTGTTCGCTCTCTACCGGGCAAACGGCATATGCGATCTTGATGAAAATTGGAGGGGACCTTCGAAATCTCTGAACTTAGACTTGCCACGTTTTTGGGTACAATCGAAGAAATATTTCTCATGAATATCGTACTTTTACGATTTTTTTCGATTTTTAGCGCGATTTTTTCGTGACATTTGGGCCGATTCTGACCAAACGGGTAGGGCTACAACGTTCATATTTCACATGGACATTATGTTAATGGTGATGTATTGCTTTTTGAAAGAAAAAATTGGAAAAGTTAGCCAGAATCCATAGAATAAAGGTTTTAATATGAGTTTTTTCAGGTTTATAATAACAATTTACAAGTAACAATATGAACTTGACAACAATCACCAACAATGCGTTCAAAAGGCACTTGATAAGTAAATGGATCCCACGCAAACTAAAAACTTACAAAAAAGCTCATCCATCAACGCGTTGGGACTTTAGCGTTATCCTAGTGTAAAATATGAACGTTGTAGCCCCACCCGTTTGGTCAGAATCGGCCCAAATGTCACGAAAATATCGCACTGATTTTTTTTTTTTTAAATAGTAAAAGTACGATATTCATGAGGAATATTTCTTCGATTGTACCCAAAAACGTGGCAAGTCTAAGTACAGAGATTTCGATGGTCCCGTCAAATTTTCATCAAGAACGCATATGCGGGGAGTCAGTAAATTGGAGTCTTCGCTTCGCTCATCCAATAAAAATGGTAAAGAGTATGTTCAGGTATAGTAATATTGTATTTTTATTACAACTAGGAAAACGCCAAAGTCCCGCCGCGTTGATGGATGAGCTTTTTAAAGTTTTAAGTTTGCTTGGGATATCTTTATTTTTGCAAGTACTTTGTTTTGCTGCCTACGCATTGTAGGTGAATGTTGTCAATTCTTTGTTTCTTGTCAATTGGTATTATTTACCGTAAAAAACTTATATTAAAAGCTTTATTTCTATGGATTCTGGCTAACTTTTTCAACTTTTTCTTTCAAATTTACTACATCACCATAACCTTAATGTCCATGTATAATATGAACGTTGAAGCCCCACCCGTTTGGTCAGAATTGGCCCCAAATGGCACGAAAATATCGTACAAAAAAACCAAAAATCTTATATTAAAAGCTTTATTTCTATAGATTCTGGCTAGCTTTTTCAACTTTTTCTTTCAAAATGTACTAAATCACCATAATCTTTATGTCCATGTATAATATGAACATTTTAGCTTCACCCGTTTGGTCAGAATTGGCCCAAATGGCACGAAAATATCGCCTAAAAAATCGGAAAAAAATCGTAAAAGTACAATATTCATGAGAAATATTTCTTCGATTGTACCCAAAAAACGTGGCAAGTCTAAGTTCAGAGATTTCGAAGGTCCCCTCCAATTTTCATCCAGATCGCATATGCCGTTTGCCCGGTAGAGAGCGAACAAACAGACAGAAAAAAAACAAAAAAACAAACAAAAAAACAAAAAAAACACCGGAGCCAAATTTTTTGGGGGGTCGGTGAAATTGAAGTCTTCGCTTCGCTCATCCAAAAATGAATGGTCGTTAATGCATTTGTTCACACGATCTTGCATGATCCTATACGGATTCAGCCTTACCGGACATAGAATTTAACATACAACAATATTATAATCATACTAGGAAAACGCTAAAGTCCCGACGCGTTGATGGATGAGATTTTTGGAAAGTTTTTAGTTTGCGTGGGATCTATTTACTTATCAAGTGCCTTTTGAACGCTTTGTTGGTAATTGTTGTCAAGTTTCTATTGTTACTTGTAAATTGTTATTATAAACCTAAAAAAACTCATATTTAAAGCTTTATTCTATGGATTCTGGCTAACTTTTTCAACTTTTTCTTTCAAAAAGCAAAACATCACAATTACGCGCATTACACGCTTATGCCGTTTGCAGTGGCGTATCCAGGAATTCATAAAGGGGGGGGTTCAACCAATTTTTTCATAGATGTGCCGAAGGCTAAGTGGGGGGTACGGGGGGCTTGCCTCCCGGAAAAAATTCTTCTTCAAGGTCGTTTTGGTGAAAATCTGTGCGTTTTAAAGCATCACAATGACCAACTTTTTATCTACTAAAATCCTGTTTTTAATCCAAAAGTTTTCTCTTTTAAGGTCATTTTGGTGAAAATCTGTGCGTTTTTTAAAGCATCGCACCAACTTTTTATCTCAAATCATGTTTTTAATCTAAAAGTTTTCTCTATCAAGGTTATTTTGGTGAAAATCTGTGCGTTTTAAAGCATCAAAATAACCAACTTTGTATCTACTAAAATCCTCCTTTAGTTAGATGGTAATTTGTAGTTATTTTATTTTCTCCTGTACACTTTTTTTTCAAAAGGGGGGGGGGGGGTTTCTCCCCCCTCTTCCCCCCCTTGGATACGCCACTGGCCGTTTGCCCGGAATCGTGCGAACAAGCAGAAAAAAAAAAAAAAAAACACCCGAGCTAAATTTTTTGGGGGGTCAGTGTTTTGAATTGAAATCTTCGCTTCGCTCATCCAATAAGTACGCAATTAGAGTTTATAAGCTACAATAATTGAGTATTACTAAGAAGCTTCGCAAACGCTTTTTTTAGACGCGTTGATGGATGAGCTTTTTCAATAATAAAATGTTAATATTAATTTAAAATAATAACAACGTATTAATACGGCCCATACAAAGCAATCAAAAGGTCTGTTGGATCTTTGATTGTTTGTAACAAGGCTGTGAGTAAGGTATAAAATCTCCTGTGAAGTTTTCATACAAGGCTGTGAGAAAGGTCTAAAGTCTATCTATATTTTCGTGCTATTTGGGCGGATTCTGACCATACGGGTGGGGCTACAACGTTCATATTTCACATGGACGTTAAAGTAAGGGTGATGTATTGACTTTTGAAAGAAAAAATTGAGAAAGTTAGCCAGAATCTATAGAAAAAAAGGTTTTAATATTTAACACCTCAAAAAATTTAAATTGAAACCCTTTTTTTCTATAGATTCTGGCTAGCTTTTCCAACTTTTTCTTTTAAAGCGTCAATACATCACCGTTATCTTAATGTGCATGTGAAATATGAACGTTGTAGCCCCACCCGTTTGGTCAGAATCGGTCCAAATGTCGCGAAAATATTGCACTAAAAATCGAAAAAAATCGTAAAAGTACGATATTCATGAGAAATATTTCTTCGATTGTACCCAAAAACGTGGCAAGTCTACGTTCAGAGAAAACGAAGGTCTTCTCCAATTTTCATCAAGATCGCTAATGCCGTTTGCCCGGTAGAGAAATCGCACAAAAAATCGAAAAGTAGGGGTTCTTCGATTGTACCAAAATACGTGGCAAGTCTAAGTTCAGAGATTTCGAAGGTCCTTTCAAATTTTCATCAAGATCGCATATGCCGTTTTCCCGGTAGAGAGCGAACAAACAGACAAAAGTACAAAAAAAAAAAAAAAACGAGCTAAATTTTTTGGGGGGGTCAGTGATATTGAAGTCTTCGCTTCACTCGCTTCGCTCGCTACGCTCATCCAATAAACTTTTGACATCAAAACCTTAATCACATTTTTTGTCAAACGGTACAAAACTGGAAAAAACTCGTATTTGTACCGTTTGACAAAAAAATCGTACACCAACTGTTATTTTCAGAATTTTTTTTTAGCTATAGTCAAGTTATAGCTAAAGGTGTTTAGAAACTATGACCAGAAAACCGATTCTTAAAATTTAATTTTGAACTTGATTTGTATATTACACTTTTGTCCAAAAATCTAAATCTAATTTCCAAAAGTGAGGTTATGTCCCGCCCAAAAAAATTCACAATTTTTTTTCTGTTATTTTAAAGGCCTTCTTTCATTCAGCAAACTTTTCAGACATGTTTCTTCGACTTTCAAATTATCGGCCAGAGGTGGTACAATAGTCTTAACTGTAGTTGAATAATACATCCATTTTTGATTCAAAGTTACTAAATATACACTTCGACCAAAAGTCTTGTCCAATGTACGAAATTAAATAATCAATTAATTATTGAATTAAAAATTTGGAGTGACAATTTTCGTAAAGGGACTAAAAACTCCAAAAATTATTTTTTACCACGTGATCTATAGCACAATTCTACACTTAAATGACCGTTTAAAAAATTATATCTTGTAACTGTGATTTAACACGAATTTTTTAATTTTTTGGATCCAGAAATTGGCGAAAATTGGTGTTTTGGAAAATTTTCTAATCGGCTTTAACCTGCTTCTTTTTTGGTCCACATAGACACTAGAGCATAGTACCAATCTAAAATGCCCCTTCATAACATCGTGTCTTGAAACTGTGCCCAAAAATACCCTCAAACACGCAAAAATATGCATTCCAAAATCACACCCCATCTTGGTAATCAGCATATTTTGACCGAACTACTTGCCCAAATTACAAAACAAAATATAGAATATTTACAGAAAAGGCTGTCGAGTACGTCAATAATAACCAATATTTTTTTGGATCAAAATCTTTCAAGGACACGGGGCATATAGATCGTCCCCATGTTATTTCTTATGGGAGATTTTTGCGGATGGGACCTAGCTCGAAAAATGTCATGTTTGACAATTTTTTGGGAGTACATGGTGGCCCCAATAATTTTTCTGTTAGTTGCTAAATTCATTACTAGTTAGCCTGAATGAAATATATTTTTTGAGTTTAGCTGTTAAATACCCCTTTAAATACAATTTAGTTAAAACATGAATTACCATTCGTACATGTGTATTTGGTAAACGTAAAAAATCTTTAAACTTAAACGTTAAAGATTAAATAAATTAAATAAAAATAAAAAAAAAAAAAAAAAAAAATCTATTCCTATTTGACAGGGCTTCAGTCTGAAAGTGTTTGTTATGTTATGCTTTTATCAGTCCTGATTTCCACTTTACTACAAAATCCTGCAACGTGAGAACACTTCAAACGTTACTGTAGATGTAGTAAAATATACCGAAGGACCCTCTCTAAAGCCATTTAAACAAACGGTACTGTAGATGTAGTAAAATATACCGAAGGACCCTCTCTAAAGCCATTTAAACAAACGGTACTGTAGATGTAGTAAAATATACCGAAGGACCCTCTCTAAAGCCATTTAAACAAACGGTACTGTAGATGTAGTAAAATATACCGAAGGACCCTCTCTAAAGCCATTTAAACAAACGGTACTGTAGATGTAGTAAAATATACCGAAGGACCCTCTCTAAAGCCATTTAAACACGTTCTTGAGAAAATGTTTGTAAAAAAAATTCCTTGTGGGGCAAGACTGGGGGGCAGCGCCCCCAGACCCCCCGGCGGTTCTTCTTATTAGGTTCTTTGCGCAGCTACAAATTATCCTGAAAATAGGCTCTGTTATGGGTGTTATTCTTCCTTCTGAAAATGCCGTTGGTTTCAGCCATGTACCTTATGAGGGGAGATTTGACCTTTTGGGGCCCACTTTGGGGGCCGTCTGACGGGTCAAAGCCCCAACTAAACGGTTTGTTCATATACTCACTTTTGCGGTTGATTTGGCGTTTAGACCTGCCATGTACCTTATGAGGGGAGACTCGGGGCCTTTTTTGGTAATTTTTGGGCCCTCTGGGGGCCAAACGCCCCAACGTTGACGCGTAGGACGGGCATTTTTGAAAATGACTCGTATTTGCGCTCCTATTCCAATGGTCAAACCAAATGTATCTTACGAGGGGAGACTTTATGTTGCGAGCTGTTGGACTATAAACCTGGCAATCTTTGCTCTTATTTCGTACTGGCTGTTTTCCATAGTTTGTATGCATTTAAAAAAATGTTTTGTATTTTTTACCACAGAAATTTAAAAAATCTTTCCCGACCAGGGGATTGAACCCAGGTCTCCCACATTCCGGGTATAAGTGCGCCTTAGCCAATTCTAGACAAGGAAAGTCGTTGTTAGACGAGTGAGCGAGTCATATTATATAATATTTTATGTAATATATTTATTATGTTTTTACGTAGGTTTTATTTATTTTTTATATTTGTTATGTATAATATATTTATAATAATTTTCGGTGTAATTAATAGGGCTATGAGTTTAGTTGGTATAAGTGCACGTCAGCTGTAAGGTCACAATGCGCCACTCTGTCTGGCCTATGACAGGCTAGGGAAACCTTAAGTAGGGGGAAGAAAGGGAATTTTCCCGGGTACTCAACACATGGCACACTCACTCGTCTAAACAACGACTTTGGCGATTTTCTAAATTATAATGTAGGTAGCCTATCATATGTATTTTTACGCAATATTATATATTTTAAAACACATCAATATTCTATTTTCTAAATCCATATGCCAGGGCCAACACAGATCATTGTATCAGCCACCGGATACATTATTATATTAATACCGACACATGTACAGTATGTTGTATTGTATGAAATATTAACTGAACTGAACTAAACTAAACAAAGTGTACTCACGTGTCTGTCTCTAGCCACGCCCACTCCTAGGCACAAGGTCACCACTAGGGCCGAGAACAACTGAAGTAGAGTCGTCATCTTGACCATGCATGGAAACACACGACACTCTCAACTTCTAACGTTGGTTTTAAATGTATCTGTTTCCTACAGTAACGCTTAAAATGTTTATGATAATGGATCACGAAAGTCCACAGCAAAATATATATAGTCCTACATTAAACATTAAAATGTAATTTTACTTAATCTGAATGTTATGTCATTTATGAGTACTCGACACTGAAATAACAACAAAAATATTATTTTACTATGGCAATAACAAATTATGATAATTGGATGAATCATTAGGATAAGGTCAATGTTGTCGACATGTTGTGAAGGCTCTCTCTATTTTGAGGTGTTCATTATTTTAAGTTGATACCACACACGCCTTATGTTTAATTTTTCGCAAGTTTTACTTTTCGTTATAATTTGAATCAAATATAGCGGCCATTTCATAGTTTTGTTATTTTATATATTTTTTTCAAAGAAAGCAATTCATACAATAGGCCTTATGATCTGCAATAACCCAACTTGAATTTAGAAAGGTAGGCCTATGCACAATCTCAAAATAAAGATAATATAAGTTAAAAATTGTAGTGAATTGTCTTTTATGAGTTGATCCATATCTTATATGTTGTGAAAGTAATTAAGCAACTAGTTGTAAAAATTGTGAATGTTATTGAAGTGTCATAAATGTTCATGAATGTAAAAAAATGGCTAATTGATCCAATAAAATAAATAAATAAATAAATAAATAAATAAATAAATAAATAATAAATAAATAAATAAATAAACATACATACATACATACATACATACATACATACATACATACATACATACATATACATACATACATACATACATACATACATACATACATACATACACATACATACATACATACATATCATACATACATACATACATACATACATAACATACATATACTACATACATACAATACATACATACATACATACATACATACAATACATACATACATACATACATACATACATACATACAAGTTTTGTTTAAGAATGCTTAAACGAAAGTTGGAACACTTTATTTTCGGGGCATGCTCTGGAATAGTTGGAATTGGAACTTCTTTAAGACTTTTAACTCGAGCTTAACTTAGTCAACCTGGGATTCTAATGAGAGGTTAAATAGAGATGAAAAATAAATAGGCGAGCCTCCCCCCCCCCCTTCTCCCACCAAATAATATGAGGTCATAAATACGGTACCGGTAGCTTATATTATTTATCATAAAAAACTATAGCAGTCAAGTACATAGACACATAAAATATAAAAATAATACAAACCGCAGAAAGTATATTACAGTACCGGTACACATTATACCCTGTATTACGACCGCACAGTAAAATTAACTAAATAAAAAATAAATTCGTATTTAGAGTCTACCCACTCAGTCATAGCTTATAACTGATTTTCAGTGGGGGATGTTAAATATAAAGCCGACCAAGTCAACCCTGTAGGCGCCGACACCATCGACGAGCGAACATGACTAACTAGAGACCGGATTATTTAAGTATGAACGGACGGCTCTAAACTCAGTTTTACTGTTTACACTTTACTCACTCCTAAGCCAAGAACTGATGGACAACAGACCACATCAGAAGTTAAAACTTCTTAAAGTGGGAATCGATCCCTGGACCTTCTGCATTGGAAGCAGAGACGAATGTGTCAAAACGTCGAGATCACTATGGAAGAAAAGAGTTGACGGCAAGTATAACAATGACAACTGGTTTATGCATATTTTTTATCTTGTAGAAACCGACAACTTAGCAGAATCAAAATTTCCTCCAATGAAATAAATTTGAGTTAATTTCTTTTTTTATTGAAGTACATTCTCATCAACAACAATAATTTACTTTGACAACACGTATAGGTCCTATAATTTATTTTCAATCCTATTGAGTGACAAACTCATTTATAAAGGACAGCAAATATAGGTAGTGTTAATCTACAAAACACAGATAATGAACATTAATTAATTAATTTACTACACTAGGTCGCTTCGCGAACGCTTTTTTAGTTGCGTTGATGGATGAGCTTTTTTAAGTTTTTAGTATGCGTGGGATCTCTTTACTTCTTCAAGTTCCATTGCAAAATCATTTTTGTTAAATTAGTATAATTTTTATAAAGTAGTACTAATTGTATGGTAATACAAATTAATAGAATGTAAAATATTTACAGGCCTGAAGAGTAAGACTTGTTTTTTGTACGCATTGTAGGTGATTGTTGTCAAGTTTCTCAAAAAACTTACCTATATTAATACCTTTAATTATATGGATTCTGTTTTTTTTTCTTTCAAAACATACTACATGAAATTGGTGGAATTGAAGGTGAAATTGAAGTCTTTGCTTTGCTCATCCAATAATGCAAATTTAAGTTTTTGTGTCTAATCACTTCATACTAGTGAGAGTAGGTACCCTTGGAAGTGTGGGAACACAGATTCTACAACAGAAACTGTCCAAAACAGTTTCATACGAACCACAGTCTTGTTAGACGAGTAGCGCGCAAAGTGAAGTGAAGGTATTAATTTCACTACTCTGCAAAAAAAAATAGCTTGGGCGTCATTTTTTTCCATTTGTTTGCAGTTCCAGCCAATCAGCTTCTACAATCTTGTCGATATTTCCAGGGAACTTACGAAATCTCTGAACTAAGACACTGTTACGATTTTCAATGCAAGCAAAGAATTATTATTCATCATGAAAATAGTACTTTTCTCAACTTTTTTCTAATTTGTTGTGATTTCTTCCGTCTCCATCAGTCAGTCAGTCACACAGTCAACAGCTATAAGTACTCGGATGTTCAAGATTTCAAAAAGCTGCAAACTTTTTGACCAAAGAACTGTAGCACATTAATTTCATAATTTCCTAACATTCAAAAGTTATTTACATCAAACGACTGGACCGGTTATAAGACGATAGGTAAAGGTATGTGAAAATAGAGTTTTGTGTAGGCCTATATGCTAGATGCTAAATAGCACTGTTTTTTTCACTAAAAACTAAGGTTTTCCTGTCCTACTTTTTTAATTTTATGTAACATAACTTAACAGTATCTATAATTTGTTTATAACCTTTTAAATTCGGTTGATATTAATTTAAACTTAATGACATAACTTCAAATTAAAAATATGAGAAAAATTCATACAAGTTTTTGAAGGTGGCCAAAAAATAGATGCAACATTTAAAAATGCTATGTACATATCTCTATTGATAAGGTATCGCCAAAAATGCTTAACAATTGACACTTGTGTTTAATGACGCGGCTACTCCCGGAAAATAAGTCTTTCAATATACTAGAGTCGAGACAACCATCATTCAGCTCGGAATTTTTGGTTTTCGAACAGTCGTACAACTTTAGTATACATTCATGTTAATCAAAACGAGTATGCTTTTCATAACAAACACATAATAAGTAAAACAAAATAATATCTCTTTGACTAGTGACTAACAATCATATAAGGAACCATTTGAACTATTACTTTATTTAACACAATATCCTATTTGGTTATATAAACTGATTTACAAAGGGCAATTTATAAAAGTAGTGCATAAATGCACTGAAAACATTAAAGTGTATCATTTTGAAAGAGTAGGTGTTATAACCATGGACTTAAAATAGTAACTGGCCTTGTAAATCCATGTTATAACAATGTAGGTACAATAGGGCAATGGTCACACTAATCTCACACCAGAGTGCAGAACGATCGGGGTTTGACCACAGTTGTCTTTACGTTGATAAAATAGGAATTTTTACAACATCTTGAGGGCAGTGTATTATTGTTGTGGAGGGTGACAGATTTCCCACCAGAGCGCAGGACGATCGACGTTTGGTCACCGCCATGTGTAAGTTGAAGTTCCACTGGAACCAAAATGTAAAGAGTCGTGTGGTCAATCCCGGATCATGCGATCCTGGCAGAGAATCGAGGCAAACCAGCTTGGCATTGCCCATAAGACAATTTATAATTTAAGAAAACATTCCTACTTTAAATTTAAATGCTTAAAATAAAGATTTAAAATACTAAATTAAATGAATAAAATAGAATTAAGAAAAAGAAAATTATTTATAGATTCCATTTTATCTTTGCGTACAAACTCGAATCAAAACATTGATTAGCCAAAGCCCACAACCACATACGTATTGAGACACATTATGTTTTTATACAATGGATGTTGCTTTAAGCTCTATGCATTACTACATCTTCTATAACTTGAATAGCCTACCTACTCCATAGCAGGTAGTGATTTTGAAATGTGGCAAATTTTTACATCTAGTACTTTGGTTATCCTGCCTGTCCATGCTCGCAGTGTTGACTGTTGACCTGTCGCTGGCCACAGACACTGGAGCACTATAGTGTACACCCATGAGTGTCCTGTATGCTTTTAATGTAAACCCAAAGTAAACCCTTTTACCAACGTTAGTGAAAGATCAACGAGATATACGTATATTATAGAATCTGGTTTATCGATATTAGTATTTACAATTTTAAGAGTCAACTATACCTATTTGAAACTTTTTTGGGAACTATTCCTGCTTCCAGTTGTCATCCGATGGATATGCAATTTTGCATAATTGTCAAGAAAGGATATGTTCATTCTTCTATAGTAATACATAGATAATTAAACATTGCTTTACGCAAAAATAAATTCTGAAATTTATTAATTTAAACGATTTTACAAAAATCCAAAATCCTAAAAATACATTTCATTTATTTAGTTTTTTTTGTGATTGTTTTAATAAAACTGTGCCACTATAGAAGACTGTATAATATACATAAAACCATAAGCTATGTGTAAAGTCTGATAACCATCTGATACAAACTGGCTTCAGAAAGAGTTCCAGAAAAAATCACTACTATTGCAGACTCTTAACCATGTAGTTAAACAAAAAGATCACTCTTGGCTCGGGTATACACTAGCGCTAAATACCCCCGTGGCCTAATGACTGGTCAACAATCAAAACTTGTTGCTTGGAGATGGCATGGAAAGAGTGGTGGGCTGTTCTCTTGCTCAAGCACTAGAGTGTATGGAGGGAAGCTTGCTTGAAGTAGTTACGATGTGAAGTGTGGGTTGGTACGATGTAAATGCTCTCTCTCTCTCAAGTGCGAACAAGCGTGTGAAATAACCTTGATTGTGATGACAACACAACATACATGCAGTTTACTCCTCCTAGGCCTAACATGAGCTTATTGCCACAGGTTATGGTTAGTTTATTTATTTATATTGCCTATCCTATTCAGCTATAAATAATTCATATCTAAAAAATACATAAATATTAAATAAACACAAAATAATAAACAACAATTAAATAAATTTTGAAATACTGTATTAAATATTATAACTACAATGTACAATAAGACAACATTTAAGATAACATATTTAAAATGTATATCAAAACTGTGAAATAAAATAAATCAAAATTAACTTAACAAAATGAAATGAATAAAATTAAAATATTAATCAATTTTAACAATTGATTAACAACAACACAATAGTATAAAATATGTGTAGGCCTAGCAATATTAGGTCTATAATATTATAATATAATATAGGTACAGTGAATTTAAATTGCGTGTAGCTTAGTTGCATAGAGCTACCATTAGTACCTAGAGTCACCACCATGTCCAGGATTCAAGGCAATTTGAACGAGCAAAGATGTCTTCTGAGTGTGGCATGGCAGCGCGGAATTCAAACTGGCGGTTGTAGCTTTTACATACTGAACAGTATATTTATCGGCTTGGATACTGATCTTTTCAATGTTGAATCATATAATTTAAGAATGAATGAAACATTTTTTTGGGTTGTTTATAGTCATTACTCATTAAAGGCACTGTAGCAAAGATTACACTATGCAACAATAACTTCCCTCCCCCCATCCATAGGCTAGGCCTGTCTGCAATTGTTACGCGATAAATGTATGGGCAGTGCGAACACCCGCGGATCAACGCCAGAATCAACAAGGCCGATTAAGAACAACTTTGAATTTACTACTATGTGCCTCGTTACTAGGACGGCTCCAAAATCACCGTTCACAAATTCCGAAGCCAAGAACTGATGAACTTTAGTCCTCCTAATCAGAAGTTTAAAAACTTCTGCCTATAACGGGAATCGAACTCTGGACCGCCTGCATTTGAAGTAGAGACGCTAACCACACGACCAACGCACTATACCATTGTGGAGATTTGTATTATCTTCAAATATCTCGAAAATCATTTGCAAAATTAATTTGTTTTTTTATTTATCAATTTCATTAATCGGGAAACATTCCCGTAGTTCAGGTGTAATAGATTTTATGTAAATCATCTACAATGCACCAACAATACAGATTTTAAGAAGTTAACCGTCCCGGTAGCTTAGGGGTAAAGCACTAGATCGGCAATCGGGAAACCGGGGTTCGATACCCCGCTGGGATGGATTTTGTAATTTCTGGATTGATTTACATGTTATTATTTTATTTTATTTTTAATTAATTAATTAGGCGTAATTAAATTTAAAAAAAATTTAAATTAATTAATTTTTAATGGTTTCTACAGGGTTGGCTTGGTTGCTTTGATTCACTGTCCCCCACTGAAAAGTGGGTAGACTCTAAATACAATTATTTTTTTTTAAATTATTTATATCTGACATAGTTATTAATATGTAAAGTTATTATTTTAATTCTTAAGCGACTTTTTTTATTCTTATAGTATTTCGAATTTACTATCTATCTTTATGATCTTGGGGGAGGGAAGTTTTTGTCACATAGTGTAATCTTTGCTACAGTACCCGTAATGACAATAAACAACACATTACAATATTTTATTAAAAAAATATATGATTCAACATTAATAAGATCAGTATCCAAGCCGATAAATATACTGTTCAGTTCGTAAAAACTACAACCGCCAGTTTGAATTCCGCGCTGCCATGCCACACTCAGAAGACATCTTTGCTCGTTCAAATTGCCGATGGCGGCCCATACTTGGCAGATGGGAGTAGGGACTCTAGGTACTAACAGTATGGTATCTCTATGCTTAGTTGCTATAGTTTTTACATTTACCAAACTACATTCCCAGGACAAAACTGTCTGTGCTTTTCCCAGCCTGTACTTCATCCACAGTTCTCATCAAAACACAATAAGCACCATATTAAAATAAGAAAGAAAGAAATTTTGGAAAGTCAACCAAAGGTGTCTGGTTCTCTATCCACACCACTGTATAGGCACCAAAGAAAATTATGTATTTCCTTTAGTCCCTTCACAAGTTCTAAACTAGTAGTATAAAAAATGATAGAAAATTATCAAAACAAAATCAACTCAATAAACGTGTACCTGTTTATTTTTGAAAGAGTAGCAAATCCCAAACATCAGTATTCTAATACTATATTTCAGATAGTAAAGTGTTAAAGAAGCAAAGCAATTGAGTCTGTAATTTTTATTATGACTCCTGTTTTTGGTAGGATTGCGACAGTGATATGAACTTTTCAGGTAACGCTAGCCTATATAATCGTTCCAAGTTCCGACAAAATAGAAACTTATCCAGTTCCTGACATAGGAAAATGAACGAGTTCCCCTAAAAGTTCCCTAGAAATGAATGTTTCCGGGAAAGTGTCACACGTTACAGATTGAAACAGTCATGTCATGTTCAATTAACGGGCACCACTCACTAAAAATATAATATATTAACGTAAATATTTCACTAGGTGTGTCTCTTAAAATATTGGCCAGTTTTGAGTTACTTGCCATTTGAAAGATCAACAAACTGAACTAATATTTAACAATATGACAATATTTTCAAGTGTAGCTGGTAAACAAAGAACTTTCTATGCCACCCACTTCTTCTCAACCCACGTGAAACTCAAAAGTTGCAATCTATAGCATTGCCATTTACTGTCGCATGTTGAATGTTTTAACACTTAAAATATAAAGTACACCGTTTTCAGCTTCTCTTTGATTGAGGTTGGCAGAAGTTTTATCATATATCAATGTTCTAATCTAATAGTTTGAAAGCTAAGCTACTACAGGAGAAGTTTATAAAGAATTTACTTTACATACTGGACTACATAGTTTACACTTCCCAATTCACTACGTGGTAGCGACGTCAAACAATTACTTATTCCCGACGGATGTGCAGTCCTGATTTGTGAATGTCAGATGGAAAACAAACATGTCAATAATTCATATTTATCAGGCTATAAAATATATTGCCATTGGTCAGCAATGGATTGATAAAAAACTGTAACATTCATTCCTTTTTAAGTAAAATTATAAAAACTTGAACAAACTACCATACATAAAACAATATCTCTTTGTAAATAAATTTGAATTGATAGCTTTCATAAATAAAATTTAAACTGATATAGACCTAAATTCAATTAAATTAACTTATGATTACCAAAAACTTTACCATTAGTTAACAATAGTTAGGGATGCACATGAAAATCAGTATTCAGAAACATTTCAATAATCGATCTAGCTAAAGAAATGATTATCAAATTGAATGATTTAAGAAGAAAAGTGTCCAAAAGCATCATGATACTGCCGTACCAGTGCTGTTGTATTTCTGTTATGCGGTCATAAAGACATAGATTTCACACTACGTAATCTTAATCTTGATCACACCCATTTCTTTAAAATTAGCATCTTTACCGGCAATATTGTTTGATAAAATGCAGTCTTACCTTTCGATTATTGAAATTTTATTTTATTGCTGTGCATCCCCGTCAATATTTTACAAAATCATTTGTATTTGTAGGTACAGTAAAGTATCTATCAATATCATATCAATAATTTGTTACTTAATAGTTAGACATTTGACATCGGAATCTACTTAGGTAAATGTGGTGACAATGCAGTCAGTTTGTTATCGCCTTGCAAATCATGTCTTGAATGTCTTCATTGTCGCACTAAGAAAAGTTTGCTACTTTGCACTGTCTTGACACATTGTTGCACCAGTACAAGTCAATAACTGTTTTTTATTTCTACTATTTCTAAACCGGGTCATAGTTCTACTAATAAGTTTAATTGGTTTTATTCCAAGTTACGATGTAACATCGGAGAATGAATTAGGCCTAGGCCTACCACAATAATTGATTTCTTATTACAAGTACGAGTATGTCCGGCGGAAACGAGTAACACCAACCAACATTAGAGCGTTATTCTATCTACCTACCGTTGCTTAAATTGTTCAACTTCAAGTAGGGTTTTAGGTACTACGTTTGACTTTAATGGTACTTTCTACTTTTGATTGTGAAGAATCGTTCAGCGGGCTGGAATTACTTCGGAAGTTAATTTAATTGCTTGACGGTGTTAGTTACATGTTTCATAAAGTGTTTGTGTACGGCGCAACCAAAATTTGTTTAGGTACTGGCATTTGTTACTTTTTAAAGTATTTCGATTAATGGTTAGGCGAGGGTTCTACGCGAAGCGCGGGTTGTATGCGCATAGCGCACCGAGTGATTCTTCACTTTTACAGTAATTTGGAATTCAAATTAAACATAGACTATTACTATAAGTGTACACAACCAGAAATTGTTGCGTGCCACTTTGCAATCACGTCTCCAAAGCCATTGTTTACATACTCGATCATCGTGTGTATTTAAGAAGGCCTTTATAGTTTATATTATTCCTCGAGTCTTGGGCAAGCCGGGAACTGAACTACCAGTATGAACCTTCTGTGTGAAGAGGAAATAAACACTGACTATCAAGCTGATTGCATTGTTATGTACACAGTAATCGTCAAATGTGAAGAGCACGCACACTAATAAGCTACACTACTTATTTATATAACAGCCAGTAAAAATTATTACCCTATAACAATTTTTAGAAGTAAAAAATTACATTAGTTCTCCTACCCTGACGAGAGAACAAGACTGAGCCAAAAAGTTTTGTCCTGCGTACAGTAAATAAATATATTTGTGTCTTCATCTCTAACACGACTGCCCAACACTTTAAAGTTTCAAGTTTAAAGGTAAGCTGTTGGTTTCTACTTTCTATCGATCTTTCTCCATCTATATTTTGGAACTAGAGCGAGGCCTTGAAAATGATTCGAGAGCCTAGCATTAACTTGACAAAGCACACCGTTGGCCTCAACTCTCGCTAAGTGGAAGCAAACACGCATTAACACGTCTATGAGACCAAAATCTATCTAGGGTAGGCCGGCCTATCTACTAGAACGATCACGACTTAGATAACAAACCAAGTAGGCCTTATGACAAAAATAAATACCTAGGAGGCAATTAAATACATTTATGAAATTATTCAGTGTTATGCAAACATTATAAATTATAATTAAGCCTCAACCGTTTGACAAGGGAGTTGAATTTGGGGTTCCAGGGAAAGCAATCCCGAAAGTGTTTTTCCTCATAATTTAGACTCGTAGAATATAAATCGTAACAACCTGAAATATTGGTATTTTCCAATTAAGAAAACGTTAATTTGCAAACAAAAACAAGGCCTACACTTCAAACACTAAAGATATCAGCATAGGCCCTACATAGTTTCTTAAATAGGCTAGGGTGACCAGACGTCCCGGTTTTCCCAGGACAGTCCCGGTTTTCGGGTATCTGTCCCGGTGTCCCGAGAGACACCACCCGGGACATGTAATTGTCCCGGATTTGTCACAACAAATAAAATCTCCTATTTTCCGTGAAAATTCGTTAATTTTCACTTTTCAGTATTCTTTGAGCGCGAAGCGCCGTTCTTTTTTAAAAGTAACCACTCGCGCAGCAGACAACAGAGTATTCTTGCAACGCGAGACGCGACCAAAGAGGCCGCGCTCGCCGCCCGCCCAACGGCCCAACCCACTCCACTCTCGAGAAGCAAGTTGCAACCTTGAGACAGCCTAGGCAGAGGCTATCCTACTGTGCAGTGCACGCGGGGTTGTTTCGTGACTTTCGTCAGTCTCGCTCTGATTGAGCTACTGTTCGGTTGTGTTGTGTCTGTCAGTGATATTGTGCCGTGTGAGTAGGAAGCATTATGCCGAAACCGAAACGGAAATGTTCGTTTCAAGAAAAATATTCGGCCGAGTGGCACTTCATTAAGAAAGGACTATTTATAATTTGCTGGGACCTGACTTTTCTACTTGCACCACACTCTCAAAGCAAAGGCCAACCCCCAACCCAACCTGTCTCAGATCTCACTACAGGCTATCTTGGGGGAAAAATTACCCCAAAAATTTTCCGCCTCCGGCGGCTGGGGCTTCGCCCCAGACCCCGGTTAGCCCACGCAAGTCCATACAAAACGAAAGTACATGTGTCCCGGTTTTTACTTTTAGGATTATGGTCACCCTAAAATAGGCCTCTCATAATAACATGACTAAATTTGTTATTATCACATATTTCTTCATCAGGTTGGTACTGCTGACTGCTATCATCATTTCACAAAGAATTATCTATCAAAAACAGACAATTACCGGTACATCTTTCGTCTTTACAGTACACCTCTGCATACGTAATCTACTTTTAGCGCAAGAATTCATCAATAATTACTGACCAGCTTGTACAATGAAACAACTGAACAGGTTTCATTTAATTGCACCAATTATTCAATTTGCCACCCAAAGTAAAAAAGCATTTTATAGGCCTAGCTAGGTAATTTAATTTTTTGTATGTTTGTTCACTCTCTACCAAATATTTGGTATTTTATGAAATTTTTGTGAGAACCTTGAAAATTGCTGAACAAAGATCTGCCACATTTTTGGGTACAATCAAATAAATATTTTACACCCCTACCACCCCTTGCCTGTGGCAAGATCTGTACAGCACGGATCAGTCCTACCCACATCGCCTCCCCTAGGCTACAATGGTGCATTATGAACAACCGGTAACGGTTGGCGTGCCCTTAAACCATTAGCTTAACTCTAGTAACAAAAGCACGTGAAACGCTACACAAAGTTCTTGTGGTACTTTTTCTTGTGCAGAACCAGGCTAATTCCGTCGCGGAAAGTTTTCTCGCAGATTTGACATTCAAATGGATGTTCGCCCGAATGCAGCTTGATGTGATTCGCGTAAGTCCGAGAATCCTTGAACCGTTTCGCGCAGTGTTTGCAGGTGAACTCTGCCGTGTGCGCCAGCGCGCCGTGCGTCTTGAGGTGTCGGTTGAGCGTCGCCTTGTGCGTGTACGCCTTGAGGCAGACGACGCACGCGAGGATGCGTTGTCCCGAGTGGAACTCCATGTGGTTGGTAAGGTCCTTATTGACGACGAAGCCCACGTCGCACAGGTGACACCAGAACTGTTCGATGTGCACCGTGTGGGTCTTGTCCTGGTGCGAGGTTAAACCGCCCTCCGAGCGGAACTTTCGCCCGCAGACCGCACAAGTTCGCCTGTCCTCGGAGTGCGCGCGCTTGTGAGACTCAAACACTCGACGATCGAAGAAACTCTTGAGACATTTCTGACACCAAAAACGTTTCTTCAGCGGTTTATGAGGTTTCTTCAAGTGGGCTTCTAAGCTCGCTCCTAATACAAACTTTCTCCCGCAGGCCTTACAGACGTGACCGCCGCTCCTACGATGGAAATGCATGTGACGTATGAAATAAACTGGATCTCGAAACGTTTTCTTGCAAAGATCGCACCAGAATCTATGCGCGCTACGTAGATGTCGATTGAGAGCCGACTGACGGGGGAACTGCTTGACACACCCCACGTGCGTGCACTTGAACGGTTTATCGAGAAGATGAAAATTGATGTGATTTGCAAAGCGTTTCGGGTCGGTGAAGCTCCAGCCACAGGTGCGGCACTCGAATTGCATCTCGGCGTGAGACTTTATGTGTCTCATCAGGCCTGTCTTGTGTCTGAACTTCTTCTCGCATATCGTACAAGTGAAGCCCTTCTCTCCCGAATGTGTCTGCATGTGGACCTCGAAAGACAGTCCGCTCCGGAAGTTCTTATCGCACTGATCGCAACGGAATCTATACGTAGCCACGTTCTTCATGTTGTGAACTTTCCGCTTGTGTTTCGCGAGACTCGCCTGTTGTGTGAACGTCTTGTTACATATCGGACAGACGACCTCCCCCTCGCCTCGATGGATAATCCTCACGTGCTGGTCAAGGAAACTCAGATAGTCGAAACCACGACCACATTCTTCACAGCGAAACGCTTTGGGAACGGCGTGTATTCGCAAATGCGATCGAAGAGACGACTTCAACAGAAACTTTTTCTTACAAAGGTGGCAAGCATGGGATTTAACGCCAAAATGTCGCTTCATGTGAACGGACAGGTGCGAAGGATCGCCGTACTTCCTGGAGCATATCTCGCAGGAATATCGTTTGATCTTGGGCTCTGCTCTATGTGTTCGAATGTGCGCTTTAAGACTGTCCTTGTTCCTGAAGCTCGAACCACATTCGTCGCAAGTGAACGGGCGTTCGTTGGTGTGCGTGACCAGGTGATTCTTTAGCTTGTGGATCGTGTTGAACGCCTTCCCACACGCCTCGCACTTGTGTTTCCTCTCGCTCGTGTGCAGCGCCGTGTGTTTGTTTAACGAAGATCTCTTCAGCGTCTTCATGCAGATCGGACAAGTCACCGACTCGCTAAGGTGGACGTTGAGTACGTGCTCCTTCAGGCTGTACTTTCGCACAAACTTCTCCAGACAATACTCGCACTGGTGAGACTTAAGGTTCTTGTGTCGGTACATGTGCGCGCGCATGGACGTGGTGCGCAGCGTCAGACGGCAGATCTTGCACTCGACGCGCTCCTGGGTGTGGCTGGAGATGTGGTCGCGGAGGTGGAAGACGTTCGAGAACGCCTTCTCGCAGAAGTCGCACTGGAGCGTCCTTGGCTTGGGGGGGCGAGGCTTCCTCTTGCGCGTGTCCTTGCGAATCCTCGCCGGCTTCTTCTTCTTCTTCTCGTGGCCTCTCAGGCCGCTCCCGGCCGGACCAGCCTGACCCAGCGTCTTGTAGAGGTCGTGGGCTGCAAGGAGACAGGGGAGTTGTAGTTGTTGTTGTCTTTATTTTAGCAGATTTGCTATTTTCATTATACATTATTTAGTAAGAGATACGTTTTTTATCGTTTTATGTTTCTGATGCTACAAAATGCTAACTTTACTAATAGCCCTGGTAATAATGTTTTTTGATACTTATTGCGATCTAGTTTAGCAATGTATTTTAGCATTTTATGTGACTAATTGAATCATTTAGCACTTGTACAAGAAACACCCCACAATTTAAGATTTTGGTGGAAAGTAAAAAATAGATGCTACAAAATGGTAAATTTGACAAAATTTATGTTAAATATTCTAAATTTAAATGTTAAAAGTTAAAACACTTAGGGCCTATCTAGGTTCTGTCCAATACCGGTACGTAAAGTAGGCCTAGGCCTTCATGTCAAGTGTTAACAACAAGTGCTACCAGTCACGGTTTAAAGTAGGCAGGCCTACTAAGTACTTAGCAAGTAACTTGGGTAGGCTTACAAGTTTATTTGTTGTGTCGGGGGACATGAGTGAACAAGGTGTGTGATTTTTTAATTTTTTTTGGATGAGCGTAGCGAGCAAAGCGAAGATTCCATTTCACTACACTGGAGAAAAAAATCCGGAATGTTTTTTTTTTTTTTTCTTTCTGTATTTTTGTCTGTCTGTTAACACGATTCCGGCTAAACCGATACTCCGATTGCAATGAAATTTTATGGAGGCCTTCGAAATCTCTGAACTAAGAACTGCCACGTTTTTGAGCGCAATCAAAAAATTATTTCTCATGAAAATCGCAATTTTACGATTTTTTTCGATTTTTAAAAAATTTCTTCGACTTATAACACCTACATGCTTTATCCGATTATAATGATTTTTTCACAGAACCTTAATTTTATGAAGTAATATATTCGTGTAAAATTTGTGCGTAATCGAATAATTATTTCTTATGAAAATTTCAATATTACGATTTTTTCCTTTTTTAAAATTACGATTAATTTTTTTTAAAAAAAAGTTAATTTTTTATTTAATTTGATTTAATTTTAAAAAAATTTCAACAAAGTTCTGATTTTTTCACAGAACAACAGAAAATCCGCAAAACACATGGCAGCTCAATTCACCAATTACGCTCATCCAACAACGCGGCGGGACTTAAGCGTTTTCCTAGTTCTAAAAAATAATTATTCATTAGGTAGGCCTACCTAATTAAAAATGATTATTTTAAATTATTTTTTAACAGATTTTTGTTATTTAAACCAACATCAGGGCTTCAAAACTTGACAAGTTTGTAGGCAATTCAAATATTTCCACAAGCATTCCAGAAAATCACATTTAATTTTTTTTAAAGACGATGACGACGTGAGAAACTAGGGCACTTCAACCGGTTAGGTCATATATAGGCTATAACAAAATAAAATGATGATGATCAGTAATAGCAAAACAAAAGTTATGTATGTGAATGAAAATAAATTAATTATGGAAATGTATACGATGTGAATTAAATTTTGCTAGATTACTTTGGATGAGAAATTTAGAAAGTTTGTCGTCGTTATCATATGATAGAAGTTCTTCATATGATTGGGAGAGATCAAGATGCGTGCGCAAGGCATCATATTTGATACATTCTGCTACTCCCTAGCATATGATGTACAGTTAAAGGTACATCTTGTGTGTCACATCTGGGAATAACCTTTTCTCTGGTTAAGAGATATCCGTGAGTTGTGTGACTGACTGTGTGACTCCCTGCCCGATGACCTGAGCAGGATAGAAAAGGAGGCAGTCTTATATTGGATAGCAAGACAGAAGAATGGCTGAAGAGGCCAACTTTGCACAAGAAAAAAAAAAAAAAGACATGTGTGAGTGTGACTTATTCAAATTCTAGACAATACCACCTCTTCTCTGCGTGAGAGTCGAGACGTAGGACGAATTTTATTAGTCAGCGTGGGCATCACACTATGCAATTTGTTATTTTGCACCACATCCCAAGATGCTTGTCGCAAATCCAACAATTGTTGCTTGAATCCACTCTTGAAATCTGGAACGGGAACTAGATTGAAATCAACGTCGCGACGCTGGGAAGCTTCCTTAGCAGCCCGATCAGCGTGTTCATTTCCCCTCTATGCACAAGTGTCCAGGTATCCAGCAAAACTCTATAACCCTTAAGAGTTAAGTTTTTATAAATAGAATTGGATGTCTTGTACCAAATGATGACTTGAATTTGAATAGGCTACATGAGTTTTATAGCTTGAAGTGAACTTAAGCTATCTGAACACAAAAGGTATTCTCCACAACAACACTGTAGAATGTATTTAAGAGCTTTGCGGATGGCGAATAACTCTGCAGTGAAAACTGAACACACGTCGCTTAGCCTGAAACGTTCAGTTAAGGTGGAGCAATAAAAGGCACTTCCAACCTTGTTGTCAATTTTGGAACCATCTGTGAAATACCAAAGTAAACCTTTGATGTTCATGGCAAATCTTTCTAAAGTTAATTTTGAATACACTATCGCAATTTTGCAAGTAGAGTTTTTATCGAACGTTCAAAATGACAAAGGTCGAATATAATAATCGGCTCTGGTGTAAACTAGGGCAGGTTGTAAACAAAATTAGGCCTACAAACTTTTGGCAGATTAAATTCTATAAGATTAAACAATAGTTTACATCTTAGTCTTGTTGGCAGGGTTGCCATGGGTTTGTTATCAAAGTGTCCGACAAATTTCGTATTAAAAACATCCCAATTTGCTGGATGGTTAGGCATAGCTTTAATTTTCATTACGTAATGTATACCCATCAAGAGTTTTTGCCGTTCTGCAAAGGAGGACACACCTGACTCGGCATACAAGCTGACTACCGGGCTTGTTCGAAATGCACCAAGAGCAAGACGAAGATCACAATGGTGGACAGTGTTGAGAAGTTTAAGGGGTGTGTCACATGCTGAAGAGTATACAAAACATCCATAGTCCATCTTGGAGCAAACTAGAGATCCGTAGATTCTCAACATGCAAGTCCTGTCTGCAACCCACGATGTATTACTGAGAACTTTCAATAGATTGATTTTCAACATGCATCTTTTGCGTAACTCAACAACGTTGTGTTGCCAATTCAGCTTTTTGTCAAACACCATGCCGAGAAGACAAACATTTATTTTAAATTGAAGTTCTAAAACCAAATGTCCGTCTTCTCGGCATGGTATTTGAAAAAAAAAGGAAAAGGAAAACTGTGCATAATGAAACTGGGCAACTCTTGTGTTTGTGACAAAGGTAGCCTACAATAACTTTGTGATTTGTTAGGTAGGCCTATAGGCCTACCATATTTGGAACCAGATAACTGGCGGTCGTCAAGGTCAAGCCAGAGAATGTATTTTAACATCAACAACTTGCACACAATCACTAATAAGTGATTTCGTCAATCAATTGTTGTTTGTCAATGGAAAAAAATCTTGTGACATCTTGAGTTTTCGAAAATGGCGCCACCCTCATCAGATGGCCTAGGACTCGCTAATAAAAGTAATAATAAATTAACGCCTATCACATTTATTATTATTTAAATCATTGATGGTATAAGGAACATGAAAGGAACTATGTTCCTTTAAAGGAACGTGGAGCGTCTCAGTTCCTTTTTAGGTAGAAGTACGGGTACCTTCACTTTTCAAAGTTCCTATTTTGGGGGAACATGCCCAAGACTGGTCAATGTTCCCCCATATTGTAGTGTGTTCTCTCAGATAGTTTAGGAAATTTGAATTAAAATAGTGTTATGGGTGTGACAGAATTTGGACAAATGTTCTCTAAAATTTGTCAAAGTTGACACAATCTTCAGACCAATGCTTCCCAGATCTGTTGTCATTCTAAAGGTGTATTTACTGTTTGGTCAATGGTAGAATTGTGCGATCCATCTGTACAAACTAGCTCTAGGTAGATCTGCCACACCTAGGCCTACCGCATCGCGTGGAACGCTGAACAGCAAACGCACCTAAACTAGGACCGTTTGTTTACCTGCACTGGGATTCAACTCATCCTTGACGGCGCAATCGAGAAAGTTCCCTATGTCGGTGTAAGGTTCCTCTGTGTCACAATCCACCGCTTCCTGTTTGATGATAGCCCGCGCATAGTCTGGGACTGCGGGCTGGGAGTTTGCCTTCTCTCTTTCGGCCATAGTGGACTTGTGTGGACGTGTGGAGTCTAGCGATTCACGGGCGAGACCTGGGAACAGTTGATTATGATACACATTGAATGTGCTACACCCTAGTTAATACCTAGAGCCTAGGCCTAGGCTGTACAAGGCCTTTAAACATAGGAGATTTGGTAGTCCCTTAGCGTTTACCAGACTGGCCTGTAGCTAGGCCTTTAAGGGGCTAAGGTTGCATGCAAAACCTCAAGCCAGGCCAGGCCTAGGGAGGCATATTAAATAACTTAAGCCTGGGGCCTACTCGGGCCTAGCAACTTGCGGTATGGAGCATGTGCAACGTAGGGGCTCAAGCCAAAGGGGAGCCAATGTCGGATTGTTTGCTGGTGATTGTGCGATATAGGCATACCTATAGGATTTTTAACAGATTGGATTGGATTGGATAGGCCTATTGCTTAACGTCTCATATTAATGCAGTTTGGCTGTTCGAGACGATGAGTGGTGATAGATGAATGAGGATGAAGTATGAAGAGAAGGGAGGAGGGGAAACCCGGTACCGGCACGTAGCCTACTCCTTTCGAAAAGGACCAAGGGGACCAACGGCTTAACGTCCCATCTGAAAGGACAGTGTAACTTTGACAGTCATATAGGTTACTCCACTAACCCGGACTGCCGAGCAGACGTCGAGGAGAACGAAGCCGTTACACTAGCTTTCGAACCCTCCATCTACTGTAACCTGCGGTATGTACGTGAGTTTCATGGCTTAGCGGTCACCCACTCTACCCCTCACCACGCCCGATTCTGCTTAACTTCGGTGTTCGAGTGGGAACCGGTTAAACGACCTCAGCTAA
This sequence comes from Sweltsa coloradensis, assembly GCA_024449915.1. Taxonomy (NCBI): domain Eukaryota; kingdom Metazoa; phylum Arthropoda; class Insecta; order Plecoptera; family Chloroperlidae; genus Sweltsa; species Sweltsa coloradensis. The sequence goes on along the minus strand of JAMZAV010001984.1, from coordinate 54,031 downwards.
ACTGCTGGCTTTACAATTTTTAAGGGGGAGGTTGATGTAAGAGGTTTAAGAGATGACTTGGAGACACAGTCTTGACATATGGGTGGAAGGGAACTCAATTGAGCCTAAATCTTGAGAAATACAATGGATTAGGGCCTAGACCCTAGGTTTTTAAGGAGAAGGGAAATTAGAGTAACGGGGGAAGGTTATTCACTAGTGATAAAGTTGATAAAATAAAGTAGCTCTACCCTACCGTACTTGGAAATATGGCTACATCAACAACTTAAATGGGAGGTAGGCCTACAGGTCAATTTGGCAACCAAGAAAGGGTTTAGGAGATGTTTAAATTTTACTAGGAAAACGCCAAAGTCCCGTCGCGTCGATGGATGAGCGTTTTAGTAAGTTTTTAGTTTGCATGGGATCTCTTCACTTTTATCAAGTGCTTTTTGAACGCATTGTAGGTGATTGTTGTCAAGTTTCTATTGTTACTTGTTAATTGTTATTAAATACCTCAAAAACTTAATTTAAAAATTAAAACCTTTATTTATGGTTTCTAGATAATGTTTTCAACTTTTTCTTTCAAAATGCAATAGGCCTACATCACTATAACCTTAATGTCCATGTGAAATATGAACGTTCTAGCCCCACCTGTTTGGTCAGAATCGGCCCAAATGTCACGAAAATATCGCACTAGAAATTAAAAAAAATCGTAAAAGTACGATATTCATGAGAAATCTTTCTTCGATTGTAGCCCCTACCCAAAAACGTGGCACGTCTAAGTTCAGAGATTTCGAAGGTCCCCTCAAAATTTCATCAAGATCGCATATGCCGTTTGCCCGGAATCGTGCGAACAAACAGACAGAAAAACAAACAACAAAAAAAAACATCGGAGCTAGATTTTTTGAGGGGTCAGTGAAATTGAAGTTTTTGCTTCGCTCGCTACGCTCATCCAATTATGAGAAACCTAAGGGGAGCTAGTAGGGAACTTAAAGGACATGCCTATAAAACCTTGGTTAGACCAGTGGTAGAGTAGGGTCTATGCTGGAGCAGCCTGGGACCCATACAGAAGAGGAGAAATACCAGGAGTTGAGGCTGTTCAGAGGAGAGCAGCAAGGAGGGTCATGCAAAAAGGGAAAGGCTGGACAGAGGAGATGGTAAAGGGCAGACTAGTAAGAACTTACGAGAGCATAGACTAACAGGAATGATCAAGGACTTGGGTTGGGAAAAACTGGAGGATAGGAGGAAAAATGATAAGACTAGGTAAAATATTCAAAGTAAGCAGAAAGGCTGTGGATATTCGTCCGGTCAGCCGTACGACTAGTGCAAAATTATTCGTACGGTCAATGATCTGATTGGATAAAGGCGCGCCAAAATAAAAGTGTTGTCCTTCCGTCGTCCATTTTTGATGTTTTAGTAGGCCTAAAACAAAAAACACAAACAAAAAAACATCAAGACCTTTAACATAGCTATTTTAAACGAGAGTCCTTTTTGGTAGGCCTAGGCCTAAATGTTGTCGTCCTTTTTGCTGTTTTGGTAACAAAAAAATCTTCCAAGACCTTTAACGTTGCTATTTTAAACGAAAGTCCTTTTTCGGTCGATCAATGCATTCAATATTTTATAGTGGAATTCGATTGTACAATCAATTAGATCAAGAGATAAAGAATGCAAAACATGTACACGAATTTAGAGATTGCTGCCTTACTTTTGTGAAAATAAAATTTCCTGTTTTGTGATTGTAGATTTGGAAAGTTTTGTAATTTTGTACATTTGGTAATAATTTGATATTTATGTAAATTTGATGAATTTGTTAAATTTTTAAATTTATCATTTTGTTAATTTGTAAATAGAGTATTTTGAATTTGTGAAATTTGTAAATTTATCATTTTGTTAATTTTTTGCAAATTTGGTATTTTGTTAATTTGTTACTTTGGTGAATTTGTTGAAATTTGTTAACTATGTCAATTTATCAAATTGTTAATTTGTAAATTTGGTATTGAAAATTAATATTTTTGTATATTGTTATGTGTTGTATTTAAATAGCTTTATTTGCTAAATAAAGATTGATAATGATAATGGTTGTCGTCGTCCTTTTTTGCCGTTTTAGTACCATAACAACAATAAAACATCAAGACCCTTAACATCGCTATTTTAAACAAAAGTCCTTTTTAGGCTGCCTACCTACAGGTGTAGAGATAAGGCTTTTCCTTAAAATAGGCCTAGGCCTAGCACTTTTTAAACGCTTTTATCATCTAGAATTGTGTTTGCGACGGGGCCGAATGTAGTGAAATCATTTGCAGAAAAAACATGGACCCAAATAGAATGGTAGGCCTAAAAAAAAACGACCAAACAAAAATTTGAACCACCGACCTTCCGCATAGAATTCGGACGCGCTATCACTCTGCCACAATGCACTGTGATATTTGAAGCTATTGGCCTAGTTAGATGGTATCGCACGGCTGACCGTACGAATAATTTTGCACTAGTCGTACGGCTGACCGTGCGAATATCCACTGCGAATCAGAAATCATGAAGGTTGGGGGAACTAAACAGTAAACAGTTATGCGAGGGGAGCAAACTTGGCAAGGGGAGATCATGATTGGAAACTAGAAAGGGAAAGCTGTAGGACTGACGGGGATTGTTCTCGTTCATGGCCAGAACAACGGTCGAATGGAATAACCTGCCAAAGGAGATGGTGGATGCAAAGGATAATATATTGAAGGGATTCAGGAACAAACTGAAAAACGTACCTGTGGGAGACCCTGTCTTAGCTCTTGGAGAAAATGACGAGGCAAATCAAGAAGAAGGGAAGACAAGATCCACATAAATGTAATAGAACAAATGGAAGGGAAAATTAAAGCTAGGAAGGATTGAAGAGGGAACTAGGCCTAAATGAAGAAAATAATACAGAAAAACCTGCCACCGACGATAGTCACTAGCAGGAAAGAAAAGAAAAGAAATACAAAATACAGAAGCCTAGGCCTAGGCCTAGCAGACGCCAAACTGTCACAGTGTCAACATACGCCTAGGCCTAGGACCAGCCCGAAACTAGCAACGCACCACGTATTATGTAGCCCCAAAACTACTGATGTAGATAAATGGAGTCACGAGAATACACACAATATTCACTTTCACTTACAAAGTCAAACTTGGAAAAGAAACTTACATTTCAGCAGATAATTTCGGCCGAATTAATCGGAGCCGGAGAGAAAAAAGGAAGAGGTTAGGTCACTGTCAGAGCCCTCTGCCGACCAAACATTTCCAGTTCCGTTGATATTTCCCACTGCCAGCTCGAGAAGAGCCGGGCAGCTCACCAGGCGGTAACTTTGAATTTAAATAATTTGATAGTGGATTGAAGACCCTGTCAAGTGCTGTAACCTTCAGACGGAAAGTAGAACTAATAATATATAATATTAATAATTATAATTGAATGTTAATTTTAAAAGTGGTTTCAGTTGTTTGTTGTAATGTGAGTTGTGTAGTATTTGTATGCTATAAATGTGATGTAGATGTAACGAAATGGTAGAATGAGCCAGAAATAAGAAATACAATACATACAATACAATACAAAATAATTAAAAGTAACTCATACACAAGACCAGTGGCGTAACTAGCCCCCTTTTTTTTTTTTGGGGGGGGGGGGGGGAAGAACATTAATTATGCAACCTCAATATAGTGGTGTAATGTAGTGGTGCTATAATACGCTCTTTCCTGGGTTAAGTACATGAGAGTGAACAATGGTCTCTGGGGGGGGGGGGGGGGGGGGGGAGAGGCCACCGAGCTAAAAAAAAATTCTACTGCAAGAATGTAGTAAAGAGTAAATTTCATTTGCATTTTAGTGAACATTACATTTGGATACAGGTTATCTAATAACATTATCTTAATATGATATTGTGTTAATGTAAACCTTATTGTGTTGCAAACATATTAAGCCACAGCTAAATAAATAATATTTCAGCTAATTTATGTCAAATAAAAATTGTGCCCCCCCTGACCAGTTTAAAGAGGCGGTCCCCCCCTCCCGAAGTTACGCTACTGGGTAAAGGGCTGGAGGTTAGGAGTTAAAATGTATAGGAATTGGGGCCCAGCAGGTGTCTATCTAGGCAGAGGGTGCGATCAAAGTTGTGAGGGAATGTCCAAGGACTGTTTAGAAGAACCAAATCTTGACCGTTCCTTCTGAGTGAGCTTGGAGCTGACGAGGTGTAACGCGGGCTGCCTCAGCTCTTCCCTGCAGGAGTACCGTGAGGTGGCGACTGAAGGTCCTTCAATACAAGGTACATCGCTTGATAGTGGGTGTGGTGAACCTTACTCCAGTGGAGAAGACAGGATTTTTATTCGGGGGGATGAATATCGGGGCTTTTCTAGAACTGCCTACAATACTATAATTTCTGGAAACCGAAAAGTACGTATCCTGGTACAAGGGTGGTGGTGGAGGTGGGGGGAGAGTCTGGGAGCCCCAGAATTGATTTTTATTTTTAGCATTGGAAATATTGACATATTAGTTTTTAGAGGGCTTTTTCTGATAATTTATAAAATTGTGAAGATCTACATAGTACTGCAAGTTACCACAACAACAGTATCAGGGGTCGGATACACAGTTACAGGGGTAGGATGCACAGTATCAGGGGTAGGATGCACAGTATCAGGGGTAGAATGCACAGTATCAGAGGTCAGATGCACAGTATCAGGTAGGATTCACAGTAACATGGGTAGAATGCACAGTTACAGGGGTTGGAGTCACATTCGGGGTAGGATGCACATACAGGGGTCAGGATGCACAGTATCAGGGGTAGAATGCACAGTTACCTGGGTAGGATGCACAGTAAAAGGGGTAGGACGCGCAGTTACTGGGAAGGATGCACAGGATCCGAGGAGCAGATGCACAGGTTACGGGGGAGATGCACGGATCCAGGGGCAGTATGCACCAGTTTACAGGGTGAAATGCCAGTAACATGGGAGGGGCCAGTTACAGGGAGATAGGATGCATCAGTACAGGGGTAAAGGATGCAAACAGAATCCAGGAGCAGATGCACAGTTACAGGGTAGGATGCACAGATCCAGGGGTAGGCTGCGACAGATCCAGGGAGGACAGATGCACAGTTACTGGGGTAGGATGTGCACAGTTACAGGGGTAAGGATGCACAGTACACGGGGTAGGATGCACAGTTACAGGGTAAGGATGCACAGTTACAGGGGTAGGATGCACAGATCCAGGGAGCAGATGCACAGTTACAGGGGTAGGATGCACAGTTACAGGGGTATGATGCACAGATCCAAGGAGCAATGCACAGTTTTACAAGGGGTAGATGCACAGTTACAGGGGGAGGATGCAATAGTTACATTGAGAGGATGCACAGTTTTACAGGGGTAGGATGCACCATTACAGGGGTAGGTGCACAGATCCAGGGTTTGGTATGCACGATCCTGGAGCAGACTGCACAGTAACAGGGGTAGGATGCACAGTTACAGGTAGGATACACAGACCAGGGAGCAGATGCACAGTTACAAGGGTAGTAGCTCGATACCAGGGACAGATGCACTAGTTACACAGGGTAGTGATGCACAGATCCAGGAGTCAGATGCACAGTTTACATGGTAGGATGCACAGTTACAGGGTAGTCGATGCACAGATCCAGGGAGCAGATGCACAGTTTACGGGTAGGATGCATCAGATCCAAGGACGAACGCCCAGTTACAGGGGTTGGATGCACAGTTTCCCAGGGGTAGGATGCACATAACATTGGTAGGATGCACAGATTTACAGGGGTAGGGAAGGACAGATCCAGGACAGATGCACAGTTACAGGGGCAGGATGCACAGTTACATGGGTAGGATGCACAGATCCAGGGAGCAGATGCACAGTTACAGTGGTAGGATCACAGTAACGGTAGATGTACAGATCCAGGGAGCATATGCACAGTTACAGGGGTACGAATCACAGTTACAGGGTGAATGCATAGTTTACATGGAGAGGATGCACAGTTACGGGGTAGGAATGCACAGATTCCGGGATCAGATGCACCGTAACAGGTGTAGGATGCACAGTTACAGGGGTAAGGATCAACAGATCCAGAAGAGCAGTGCACAGTTACAGGGGTAGGATGCACGATCCATGGAAGCAGATGCACAGTTACAGAGTATGATGCACAGACCAGGGAGCTGATTCACATTTTAACGGGGTAGGAATGACGAATCCAGGGAGCAGATGCACAGTTTACAGGGGTAAGTATGCACAGTAACAGGGGTAGGATGCCAGTTACAGGGGTAGGATGCACGTAACGGGGAAAGATGCCCAGTTACAGGGTAGAATGCACAGATCCAAGGAGCAGATGCACAGTTACAGGGTGGGAGTTCACAGTTACAGCAGCGAGACACAGGACAGAGGTGGGGACGAGAGGATTGCCGTTAGATGCGTGTGGATCGTGAGTGGCCAGTGACAGGGGTAGGATGCACGATCCAGAGAGCAGATTCCCACTATAGGGGTAGGAATGCACATTTCCAGGAGCAGATGCACAATCACAGGGGTAAATGCCCAGTTTTACAGGGAAGGATGCATAGTTACAGGGACAGGATGCCGTTACAGGGGTAGGATGCTCAGATCAGGAGCAAATGCACATTAACAGGGTAGGATGAACAGTTACAGGGGTAGGATGCACAGTTACAGGGGTCTAGGATGCCCAGATTTAGGAGGCAGATTTACAGTACAGGGGTAGGATGCACAGTTACAGGGTACGATGCCAATCCAGGGAGCAGATGCACAGTTACAACAGGGCAGGTGCACAGATCCAGGGAGCAGATGCACATTTGCAGTGGGTAGGATGCACAGATCCAGGGACTGAAAATGCACAGTTACAGGGGTAGGATTGCAATAGTTTTACAGGGAAAAGATGCACAGTTTACATGGTAGGATGCCACAGATCATGTAGCAGATTCACGTTACAGTGGTAGGATGCACAGAAACACGGGTAGGATGTACAGATCCAGGGAGCAGATGCACAGTTACAGGGTACGATGCACAGTTACAGGGTAGGATGCTAGTTTACAGGGAGAGGATGCCGTTACAGGGGGGGATGCACAGATCCAGGGATAGAGGCACAGTCACAGGGGTAGGAATGCACAGTTACAGCGGTAGGATGCACAGATCCAGGGAGCAGAATGCAACAGTAAACAGGGGTATTATGCACAGGCGGGGGGGGGGTTACATTCTCAGGGTAGGATGCACAGTTACGGGGTAGGATGCACAATCCAGAGACAATGCGATAGTTCAGGGGTAAGGAATGCACTGATCCAGGGCTAGATGCACAGTTACGAGGGGTAGGAAATTGCACAGATCCAGGAGCGGATTGCAACAGTTACAGGGGAGGATGCCACATGGATCCAGGGAGCTCAGATGCACAGTAACAGGGGCAGGATGCCAGTAACGAGGGGTAGGATGCACAGATTCATGGAGCAGATGCACAGATCCAGGGCGAAAATGCACAGTAAACAGGGGTAGGAACACAGTAACAGGGTAGGATGCACAGATCCCCATGAGCCAGATGCACCAGTTTACAGGGGTAAGGATGCACAGATCCGTGGGTAGGATGCAACAGATCCAGGGAGCAGATGCACAGTTACAGGGGTAGATGCACATTACAGGGGTAGGAATTGCACGTTTACGGGAAGGCTGCACAGTTACAGGGGTTGGTTCACGATCCCGGAGCAGATGCACAGTACGGGGGGGTAAGGTGGTGATGCAGCCGCTCGGTGTTTGCAAGGGTATATGGGCATGCTGACGTTACAGGGGGGTATGAGGTGTGCACGAGTAACAGGGTAGGATGCACAGTTACAGGGGTAGGATGCACGATCCATGAGCATGATGCACAGTTACAGGGGTAGGATGCACAGATCCAGGAGCAGATGCTCAGTTACAGGTTAGGATGCCAGTAACAGGGTAGGATGCACAATCCAGGGAGCAGATGCACATAACAGGTGTAGGATGCACAGATTCAGGGGTAGGATGCTCAGACCAGGGACAAGGTGGGATGCACAGTTATCCGTGGTAGATGGCACGTAACAGGGGAAGATGCACAGTTACGGGGTAAGGATGCACAGTATCAGGGGTAGGATTCACAGTTTACGGGGTAGGATGCACAGTAATGAGGGGGAAATGCACAGTATCAGGGGTAGGATGCAAGTACATTGGTTAGATGCACAGTTACAGGGTAGGATGCACATTATAAAACAGGGGTGGATGCACAGTTACATTTGGTAGGATGCACGTGACAGGGGTAGGATGCACAGTTTAACAGGGGTAGGATGCACGTTGACCAGGGGTCAGGATGCAAAGTTACAGGGGTAGGATGCACAGTTCACAGGTTAAGGATGCAGGTACAGGGTCTTTTTTTCTCTAATTTAATTAATTTTAATTTAAAATTTTTTATATATATTTATTTATCTTTATGTATTTTGTCTCTAATAATCTTGTTTTATTATCAACAGCGAACGTGACCCTGGATCCAGCGTGTGGCGACGATGAGTAGCAAGAGAATATTAGGAAACTCCACAGCAGAGGGGTCCAGAATTCCAGATGACTCTTCCACGCTGGAAATGCCTTTTTACTTAATTTACAAATGGTTAAATGACGTAATGTTGAGCCACATGAAATGTTTAAAATATTAATAAATTATTTCAGTAAAATAATAATTATTGTAATAATATTGCGTTGTACAATTAAATACATTATGGTTATAAAAAGACATCAATGGATAGTATATGTTTATCACGTCCGTTTATTTCCTTCTGAAAAATCCCTTCACATAATACAAAAACTGTACTAACAATTGTGATTGACAATATTACGTAACATCGTGGACATGGTAGGGACGACTTTGGGTTCCGTAAAAGTCCGCTAGGAGATTCAGCGGGCCTTGATATAGAAGCCCAGCCAGTCACACACACGACTCACACAAACACAGAAATCTGCGCGCTCTCAAAACAACAAGACGGTCCACGTTTGTTTCTCGTCTCGACGATGTCACCACTCGTGTTTTGATTTACCACTGATACGATGCGCAAGCTCAGTGAATGGCGTATACAACCTTGTAAGGTATTAACACATCATTGAGTTGTTGTCTGTGCTACATATTCTACTCCCGCGGTGTAACTGTCAGTGTTTTGAGACGTGAAGCCCATGTTGCTTGTGTGGTTTCTCCTCCTGGGTTTGCTCCTATCTGTGGCTGCAGATGACGGGTCAATGTTCGCACGTAAGTGATGAGTCGACATGCTTTAAGTACGTGCCGCGCATATTCCTATCAAAAAACCAAGTAAACACATTGATAGTTGCCTTTTTTGTTAGTTATGCCACAGAGATAATTTAATTATAGACCTTTTTATAAGCTACATTGATGCAGATGGTGTGTTTTTGTTATCAAATACAGGGTTAATAGGGAGGAGGTATAGCTAAGACGCCATCAATTTTTTATAACTTAGCTTAGAGATTGACAGATTTGTGTGTGTCTGAATTACGGTCCATGTCCAACTCAATGTTATTTAAGTGTTACACCACCTTACAGTAGCTCTACCTGTCGGCCAAATACAATTCTTCTTCAAGCTGGTTGGGTTAGGTATGCACTCGAGGTTCCATTGCACGATAAAACCTTTCTGTACATTCAGCTAAAGCAATTAATTACGTGGTAGACCCATTCATTTTTTGTAAGATCTGACTAAAATCTCTGTCAGCCATTTTGAACCGGACCTAAAACGAATGTACACTTTCGCTTGCTAGATCCAGTAGCCGATTTGGACCAAGAATGGACCGACACACCTACAGTTTTCAGAGGGTATTTCTTAAGTCATTAAGCGACAGTAATTGGTACATTCTACTATGATGGATATGGACTTTGATTTGGACCTAGACTTGGAAACTAATTCAGACCCATCCATAGACATAACATTGAACCCATGCAGCGAGCGACGTAGCCTAGATAGCTGTCAAGATGGGCGCGCGATGTACTTCTACGTTGTTTGTCTGTGACCACACAGTCCCGGTGTCCGAGGGCTCAGGAGTGGAGTACTACGACAACGGCGAGACTAGGTTCGCCATCTTCATGCAGAAAGTGGAGTGGCAGGAGGCGAAGCAGCTGTGTCACAGTCGAGGGGGTGGCCTCATAGAGTATCTCAATGACGAGATTCACAAGTTCATAGGCCGGGCTCTGGCGGAGTCCGCTGTCGGTGGGTAGGCCTATATACATAAGCTTGTGTATTGTAACTTGTAAGTTAGATTGCTATAGGGGTCCCAACGAAAGAATGCAGATCACTCGAAATTGTTTTTATTTTTTATTTTTTTTTATTTTTTTATTTAACGTCTATCCTATTCAGTTATAAAAACTGATTTACAAAGGTCAAAGGAGGATAACTAAACAAATCTAATTACATAGATGCAGACACAACAATGAACTACATTTAGTAAATATTTGAAATAGTAATATTACAACAATGCATTTAAAACTCAACAAATTTGATAACAAATAAAAAGGATATTAAATGCAATTTATGAACGAATCAAATATAAAAAAGGTGGGGAATGAAAAGAAAAGAAAAAAGAAAAGAAAACAAAAAGAAAAGAAAAAAGAAAAAAGGAAAGGAAAAAGTAAAAAAAAAAGAAAAGAAAAGAAAAGAAAAGAAAAGAAAAGAAAAGAAAAGAAAAGAAAAGAAAACTAGGCCTATACTTGCTCCAATGAAAGAATGCCTAACATAACTTTGTCAACTCTATTCACGCTAGCTCAGCGTGGATCTAGCACACTGATGAACTCTGTGATCTAGCACAGATAATTTTTGCTTGCGTTGGTTAGACGAGTGAGCGCAGCGAACGTAGTCTACAACGCTACTCGATCGGGCCTTGGTCGTGATTAATTCTGTTAAATGTTAAATGTTAAATGTCTGTCTGTCTGTCCAGTCCCATACGGCCGAACGGCCAAATAGACTGAGCTGAAATTTTAAACAGACATCCGTGACCAGGTAACTGAGAACTGCTAACAAAATGAGCACAATCCGTTGCGATTTAAACCTGCAAGAAATAAAAAACTGAAAAATACGTTGAAATGTATAGGAATTATTTTAACGACAGTGGTTTTCATTTTGAAATAATGTTTTTTGTTTGTTATTTACCTGGCTGTGAAATGCCGTGTCCAAGGTTAATCGATTTTTGGACGTCAAGGTACCCCCAAATTCCGCTCGTAGATTGAGTAAACCTTGCAATATTTTCACGTATTTCGTACTGGCTTTGTTTTCCATAGTATTGTCACAGATGATGTACTACACTGCGTTATATGCATTTCAAAACATGTTAAATAATTAAAAAAATACAGTCCAGAAATTACAAAATCTTTCCCGACCATTGAACCCACGTCTCCCACATTTCGGCTATTAGGGCGCTTTAGCCAACTCGACTAGGGAAACGCCAAAGTCGTTGTTAGACGAGTGAGAGAGTCATGTGTTGAGTACGCGGGAACATTTGCATTTAAGTTTGATTATAATATTCGTAAAAATAATAGGGTATTTAAGTTTAGGTCATAGTTTAGGCCATAATGCTCCACTGTAGCCTATGATAGGCTAGGGGGCCTAAGGTAGGGGGAAGAAAAGGAATGTTACCGGGTACTCAACACATGGCTCACTCACTCGTCTAACAACGACTTTGGCGTTTCCCTAGTAAAATATATTTCTCTTTCATACACAAAGGCGACATTTCATTTACCGCGCATTCATACTCCTCCCCCCTCCACTACAAAGCATCTGCATTCTTTCGTTGGAGCAATAAAGAGTTAGATTGTTCAATATACCTGACTTCTAATATATATCTTGACCAAATAGTTTCATACAAATTAATGCAAATGTGTATGTAGGCCCTACTTTGTTATAAGAGGAAATGCGATATTACCTATTTTTGGGTCCTAAAATGGGTCTTAAAAACCGAACCCCCTCTTAAACAACAAAACTAGATTAAGAAAAAGTCAGCTTTGCTCTGCAGAGGGTAATTCTCGAGTTACCCGCTTATGCTGGTACTGCGTGCTTGCATGTTCATTATCCTACGGTCTGGCTGTCTTACACACCCTAACGACCTCGAAATCATGATCTATTTCCAGGGTTTGCTTCACTATGGGTGGGCGGTGAGTTTATCCCGGCCAGACTCTCCGACGAAGAGGGCGTATGGAAGTGGACGCTCAGTGCAAATACCATCGACTCCAAGCTGGGTAACGTGAAGAAGTTTCCCGATGACGACACCACCCTACTGGGTCGACCGCCCTGACATCCAGGGGCCATCTCGGATGTGCCTGGCTACGGACAGGAACTCCCACAACCAGGCACTTATAGTGGCCGAACCATGCGACAGGAAAAGACCGTATATCTGCAAACTTCGTGAGTATTCCATTCGTGAAAAACACTTTATTTTTTATAAATTATTTGAAAACATATTTTAGACATGTGTTACTGTATAGCTCTATATTTTCACTTTCGTGAAATATGTTCAAATTTTCAGACACCTGTGAGGTCAGTCAGCCGAGCGAACAGCAATTTGCCTAAAACCGAGCCTAAAACGCATGTCCTATACTCTCTTATGACGGCATTAGAGCAGAACTTTCATACAATGACATATTATTGGACAAAAGAAGAAACCCTTGTGGTCAATTTAACGCTTATTAATTCTGCAAAAGTACGATTCTGAACAATTTCACAATGTTGCCAATTCGCGAAACTTCAGTCGGTCACTTACTGTTACTGACAATAGCTTCTAACAGGTGTAGGAGGAACCCTTTTTCCGCTTGGTTGATTTGGAGAAATGGGACCCTATTCCCTCTTGGACATTACTCCCTTTCAGTGTTGTAACTAATGGGGGCAAGGGGGGACGACTGCCCACCCAAAGGGGTCAGAGGAGGGCGAAGGGTCAAAATTTTTATTTTACATGAGGTATTTAATTAGGTATTGTAATTATAAATATTGATATATTTTTCGTATTTTGATCTTTTTTTCATTCGTATTTTCAAAAAAATCATTAAAATACTCCAATCGACACTCTAAGAATTGAATTTTTTTGGGGCTGTACGGGCCATCCCCCCAGACCCCTCATTGAACCCAATCGTGTACTTTACCCAGGAAAGACAGTTTACCGAAAACTAATTTTTGGATGATACCACTGACTGCACCCATATACTTATTTCACAAGTTGTGCTGATCAGATCATTGGAAGCTACAAAAATGTTTGCCCCCCCCCCCCCCCCCCCCCCCCCCCCGAAAATTAAGTGCTAGTTACGCCACTGCTTCCTTACATAAAAAAGTGTTTGTACTCTTACGCATTGTACACACTATGCTTCTGTGAAAGTCTGTCTGATATAGGGGTCCCAATAAAAGAATGCAGGTGGCTAAAAATTGTTTTCTTAACATAACAACTTTGTCAATTCTTTTCACGCTAGCTCAGCGTGGATCTTGCACACGGAGGAACTCTGAGATCTAGCACAGATAAATTTTGCTTGCGTTGGTAAAAGATATTACTCTTTCATACACAAAGGTGACATTCCATCTACCGCTCATTCATTCTACCCCCACCACTACCAAGCATCTGCATCCTTTTGTTGGAGCAAGTATAGTCTAATGATTAAAAATAATGTGCCACAAATTATTTTATTTGCATAGAGCATTGTTATTTACACCAATTGTTGTGATCTTGTAACCAGCCAGTAATGCCAGCGGATCGCTCGATGCATCGCTCGCGCTCACGCCCGGAGTTACCATTGAGGGGAAAGAATTCCACCTGTTTACAACGGCGACTACCTGGGCCTCAGCTCTCTCTCATTGTCGCAGTTTCGGAATGACGTTGGCCAAAATCACGACTGCAGACGAGTTTAGGATTCTGAATAATAAAATGTTAAGAGCAAGACCAGGTAAAAGAAGTATTTAAAACGTAGAGGCTTACTTGCAATTATTGCAAAAATACTCTTGTCTTGTCACATGTTTTCATTAAGCAGTTGTCAGTCATGAATTAGTTCTGTGATAATCAGTGTTGGGTCAGTTCTTTTTTAAAATGAACTTTTTAAAAGTTAAGTTCACAGCTCAAATAATGAACTTTTAAAAAGTTCAAGTTCTTTTAAAACCTAAAATTTTGAAAAGTTCAAGTTCGTCTAAAATATGAACTAAGTTCTTTTAAAAGTTCTTTTGTAATAAAATCACTATTTTATTAAAGGCTAGCGTAAATTGAAGAAAAACACGAGAAAAAACATTAGGGGTGTTCCGAGTACCAATTTACTCGCGAGTTTGAGTCGGACGAAAGTGTTGAGCTGTCTTTGATCGTGTTGATGATTTGTAATACATTCTCGTCGACCAGCTTGTAAAATTAATGCAGATACTTAGCATTTTAGGCTTCCAAGATTTTTTTTCCCGAATTAGTTGGCGTACATCGTTTTAACTTCGTGAATCGTGCGTGATGTTGTCAAAATCAGCTGAACGTGCGTCAACGTAGGCCTACGATAAACGATAAATAGAGGCGAGCTCTGGCTATCGTCGTCGGGGACCTTGTCCCCTTCCCTTGACGACCTCCCCGACGACGATAACTAGACACAACGAACTATGACAAAGACGATGACGACCGCGACGTGAGAAACCCCCCTTCCTCCCCTTTCTCGCAGCTGGTTCTGACCAGCATGCCCCCCCCCCCCCAGGTTAGAGTGGTTCATTATGACCTAACGGTTGACGTGTCCTTAATCGAAATAAACAAAAAAAAACTACGATAAACAACGATTAGTTATTGTTTTTAAGCGTCGACGGCAGCGAGTCGACGGCTGCTCGGCGCACGGAAAGAACTTACAAATGAACTTTCTAAAACTGAAAAGTTCGTTCTCGGAATGAACTTTTAAAAGTTCAAGTTCTTTCATTTAAAAAAGAGTAAGTTCACTGAAAAGTTCACAAAAAAAGAACGCGTTCGCGAGAACGCGTTCTTTTTAAAAGTTCCTTCCCCAACACTGGTGATAATACATTTTAAACAGTTATTGTATTTCATCTTCGAAGATTCCTTTAACCAATATTATGGTAATGGAATAACCTCAGAACATTCTAGTGAGAAAATCCAAATTTCATCACCAGAAAACAAATTCAGTTAGAAATAACAAAGAATCAATGTTACCAGTACATTTAGCTTGTTAAATGAAACCTTAAAATTGTTTGTAAGGAAAGAATTAATTATCTATTAGATCGTATATGGAATATATGGAATATTTTTCAGTAGAAACACGGTTTTTAATATTTTGAATATTAATAAATATTAAATCGAATTCGACTAAAAAGCTAATAATTTCAGGATTGTATTTAATTATCAATTCCATCTTCAAGAATGTTTACCCTCCACTATGCAATTAAGATTTTTGAACAAAACATATTCCTAAAATAACGAAACAAAATTTATGTTGATTCTTTATAGTGCAAAAGAGTGGGACCAACATTTTGCTGTTAACCTAACCAATTTGAAATTTGTGATTTTTTAATGAATTTAAGATTTTTTTAAGGATTTTTCCTTGATCTTTTAGACAAAAATATGCAAATTTTGGATTCCAAATTGACATCAAAGTTGGGGGGAAAATCTAAATAAGCTTATTTCAAATTTTGATTATTTTGGCAATTTTTCATTTCCCCCCTTTTTTACAAATTCTAATTGAATCTACTAAAGGTTAACAAAGTAAAAACAAAACAGCCTTTTACCCGGGCTAGAAGTATGAAAATCTGGCTTATAGTATTGTGTAGTTGTTCAAAGGTGGTGGGAAATAATTATCCAAATGCCCGATATAAGGTTTTAAAACAATATTGGTCACGCATTCCTTGCTTCTCGTGTTCCCAGTGATCGAGGCCGCCTGGATCGGGGGTATGGTCGAGGACGGTAAGTGGGTCTGGGCGGGGTTCAAACAACCCATCAACGTGGATAGGAACAAGACAGTAGCCGGCCACCCATTCGCCTGGAACCAGCCGGACCACATCATCATGGAAGGCTGTCTCCTGGCCGACCGGCACTTGTGCGACCATCTACTGTTCGTCGAGGCAAAGTGCGACAGGAACAGATACTACATCTGCGAGAAAGGTTGGTTACACTCGAAGATCAAAGACAAATTTGAACACGAGAATCAGGAAATTGTTTCCATGGCTTGATTTAGCATACATGGGACGTGATAACTCACAGACGGATGGAGTGACGGCTGACAGAATAGTGATGAAAACGGAACTTCGTTCTTTTAACGTGCTTAAATTAAGTAATTCTTGATGCCACTTGCCACTTACGCATCTCATTTTGTAAAGAAACAAGACTGTAAACTAAACTTAATACAAATCCTTATTCTGTATTCTCAGAAACGGTTGGAGTAAAAGCACCTCCTACACCTCCTACACTACTCGAGATTCCCGGCACCGACTACTACGTGAGCTCCAAGAAGGAAGAATGGCAGAAAGCTCAGAACATCTGCAGGACTTGTCTGGGCGGCGACCTGTTGCAGATAGAGGGTACAAAGGAGGGGGTGGCGATGCAGCTACCCATGTTGTACGAGGCCATGGCACTCACTTTACCAACAGGTGTGTAGTTATCAGAAATTATTATCAAACACTATAACAATTAATTTCTAATTAAAAAGTGAGTTAAATTTTAATTGATCCTCGTTTAATACTTTGTTTCTGCTACAAAGTTGTCATTAAGATTTTAAATTGGAACAGACTCTTATTATTAACCATTGACTCTTTTGATGGTTTACTTCTGCTATCTTCCCCTCCCTTCCCGAGCCCTCCCCATCACTCCAACTCAATCTCTTCGTGAAAAAAAGTTTCCTCCCCAAAGACACAATCCCATCCTTTCAAAAAGAGCCAATAGGCTCGGTGTGAAAATATAGCATGCACAAAAGTTAAATAAGTGTAATGCATTCGACATAAAGCATAAAGCTACTTTTACTGCTTTGCCCTGAGACACACGTATACCGCTGGCCAAGATCCCCTGTGAGATCTCGAACCAACATAAAGAATGTGAAACCATTAGAATGCGAAAAACGAATAGAAAATGTGCAACGAATAGAAAACAAAGAAAAAATGGTGAATATTCATTGGCAGTGGTAAATTATTAGTATAAATTATATTTTATTACAGACAATTTGTCCACACAAACATTATTATAGGTTAGATACAAAAACGCCATAATAACTGTTTTTAAAATGTTTATAGCCGAATCAAATACATGCATCCACAAATTCTAATCCAAAAGTATTAATAAAATGCAATTTAAACAAAAAGGAGCATTTATCAAACCAAGGATGTAGCTTATTGCTCCATTCAACAATGTAGATAAAAATAATAAATAATTTAGGAGATAAGCAAATACTTTTCTTTAAATAATGATATCTAGTGGGTGTCTATTATTTGGGTCTTGAGGTCCGCACAAGGCACTGTCCTGCTTTCTACGACATTGCAAGCTTTGTTTGGAAGTGTTGAGACAGAAAGGCTCGCATCTATGGTTGCACCGACATAGTAGGCCAAGGGGACCTAGAAAACTCCATGGTCCATATATCGCAAATGACGTTATTGTTGTGTTGGGTGCCAATGTGAGGAAACAAAATGTATGGCCCCACGTTGGGCGCCCATTTATCGCAAATGACGTAATTGTACGGTTTTGGGTACCAATGTGAGGACACATAATACATGGCCTCCAATTTGGCGCCCCCCATATTTCGCAAATGACGTCATTGTTGTGTTGGGTGCCAATGTGAGGACACATAATACACGGGATCCAATTTAGCCCCCCCCCCCCATATTTTTCAAATGACGTTATTGTCCTTTGTTGGGTGCTTATGTGAGGAAACTTGCTGTATTGCCCCACATTGGGCGCCCATATATCGCAAATGACGAAATTAGCCGGTTTTGGGTACCAATGTGAGGACACATAATATATGGGCTCCAATTAAGCGTCTCCATATTTTGCAACTGACGTTATTGTCCTGTGTTGGGTGCCAATGTTTGTTTGTTTGTTTGTTTGTTTGTTTGTGTGCGTGCGTGAATGATAACCAGACAGGGCAGGATAGAAATATGAAAGATCTCCCAAAGAAAAAAAATTATTATGATAAGTTATATACAATCAGGTTCACTATAATTTATAATTTTCTTTTGCAGAGATTCGTCACATTTGGATCGGGGGTTACCTCTTCGAAGACACTTTCAAATGGACCGACAGCCCAGACAATAACCCCCAAGAGCAAGGGAAAGTATTAGACGAAAAACTATACAACGGTCTTCAAGGGAGCGGAGAAAATGGCAGGCTAATTTATTGCGAAGTTAAGAAAAGAATGCAACCATATTTGAGGCAATATAAATGCCTCAATTTGGATAGAGATAATCAGAAATATTTCTCTATGTATGGACTTAAATGTCACGTACAACAACATTTTATCTGTAAGGCCGCATGTAAGTAACTAATTGACTGGATTGCTTTCTATATCATTCAATATGAGGAGTGGCTATGGACGGGAATATTAATATAGACCAAGTATGACTGTGTTCTCATTGGACTCGTTGAGTTTGAGTTGGATCGAGCTCTAAAAGTCATAAAAGGTGGCAAGATTGAGGAAACCTGTAGTCAGAAATGGATGTTTATTTGTTTGGGTGTAGACTTGTCACTTTGGGGTTGGGAGTTAATGCCATTCAAGACTAGAAAAAGTTGCGAGGACAGACATGTTCTGAACATGTCCAGGGGCAGAAAAGAAGGGGGTTTCTTATGTCATTATCGTCGTCTTTGTCATCGTTATCGGAGAGGGTTCGGGGGAGGCGGTGACGACGAATTCTAGAGAGCTCTTTTCGTTCTAACTCGAGCAGCACCTTGGCAATTATCACAATGAAGAAGCCAAAAGTATTGTGGGCAGTATAAAGTATGTAGATCATCCCTTTTATCGATTACATGCCGACCATCATAACCGGTATGACAGTTTCATGGGCATTCAAACCGTTGTTGTGGTTGTCAATTGTTGTTTTAACCTATTCAGGGTCATTTAAGAAGTGGAATTTACATTACAGCCGGTGGCGTGTTGGACCCTTCTTGCACGCAAACTGGTTTTAGTGATGGTTCATCACATTCGGGGTTTGCTAATGTAAAGAGAGTAGCCGACCGCACAAATACAACAACCAAAACTTCACCCACATATTCTGGGCTCCCTTATGTAAGGAAAATACGCCCAAATACAAGAACCTTGACTTTCAGTGAAGAATCAGCAACAGGTACTGTAACTGTGATATCAATATATTCAGAAATGGCATTTAATACAATATATTCACCATTTCTAACCATCACCATAACCATCACCATTAACATTACCAGTTTTAAATCAATTACATAAAATAATCATTATTGTTACTTACTAATGGATTTCAAAATAGCCAACATTGTTATTGCTTCTTTAATAACAAAAACAATAATAATCTTAACTAAGTTCCAAATATGTCGGGTTGAGTGATGGTTTTCCACCATTAATAATAAAAGTAAGATTTATTTTTTCGTGGGAAGCCTGCCTAGGGTGCAATTCATGCCCCCCACTTACTAGGTATAATGCGGATAGGAAAATTGTGAAGGGATATCCGAGGGCTGTTTAAGAGAACATTATCCCTTGCATTTGCATTAACGTCTGAGGAAAACCTCTGAAAAAATTTTTAGTCGGGGTTGCCGGTCTCGATGGGATTTAAACCAGGGAACTCCTGAATCATAGTGGCACGTTTAACGTTCGAGCCAACACATTTCACTATAACGTAGTTTAATTCCTTTACTTGTTGTGAACATCACTATAACGAATACATTTTCTAATTGGTAATTCATTAATAAAGTACTAGCAAAATGGGATAAATGTAAGATGGTTAATGTGGTTAATGTGGGTGTTAATGAAAAATTTATTACATATTAAAGGTTTAGTGTCAGAAGCGCCTACGCCGCAACAGCAACTGCAACAACACAAGTTCTTCGTGGCTAAAGAGACTCTGCCCTGGACTCAAGCTCTGGACTTCTGCAAACGTTGTCTGAACGGCGAGCCAGCCTCTCTCCAGGGATCTGCTGAAGAACGAGAGGACACACTGGACCTGATAAGAAAAACCTTCTCTAAAGTAGAAGGTAGATATCACAACACACAAGGGCCCAGATCCACAGAGGGGGAGAATGTAAATGTTGGTTGGTGTGCGCACATTTCCCGTACAAAGTCCAGAGCCGTGTTCAAAAGTGGAGAAATTGGAGTTTTGGTGTTTCCCTGCTTCCATTATAGTAGGGAGATTTGTGGTGATAAAGGAAAAATGAAGCTATTTGTTCATAAAAGGGGATTTGAAAAACCACCTAACTAAGAATTTCCCTTTTTATGGATCCTGCTGGATCCAACTGGGATCGAGTCAAGTGGGAAGGATGGTGTAGTTAACAGCCACAAAATGCCAACTTGGTCACCTCTCAAAATAAGAGACAAATTTCCCGATCTCTAATTTAAGGTTTGTAAATGTCATCCTTCTCAGTAAAATGCCGAGCAGTGGGAGGAGTGCGAGGTTTATTACTGACATAAATGACCTGAAGAAACGTATTTGGGATTAGATATTGACGGGATATTGTTGATTTAACCTGGACCTTAGTTGCCCAACTGAAGAGGTGCAAGACGTCATGTTGTAGTTTCCTTGATTCCAGGTGAACATGATTGGCAAGAGGGCTACTTCCTGGCACACACTGGTGACGCACTGGTTAAACCTCAGGAGGGGGTTGAACCCACGGTCTGCCTCACTATAGACTTGAACCAGCAACCTGCGGAGGTGAAGGAAGAGCCGTGTTCTACCAGCAGCCACGCTGTCTGCGAAACTTCTGGTAAGCACAGATGTTGAGAGGTTGCAGCCTTTGATGGGGTACTATTGAGTGTTGAATTATAGACATTTTATTTAAAAAACATAATTAAGTTTTGTGGTACAGAAACAATTGCTGAACAAATTGTAAAAAACAAGGTTCAAATACATAAACATGAAATAAGTTATACAAAATTTATATGTTTCGACCACAAATGTGATTCCTGAGAAAAATTGAGACCTTTTAACGCAACCTTCGAAACAGCATTGTATGAGTGTTTGCCTAATTAAAAGTTCCAACTAATACAGTAGTAGTAGAAGTAGTAGTGTATAGTAGTAGTAGTAGTATAATAGTAGTAGAAGTAGTTTAGTAGTTAGTAGTAAGAGTTAGTAGTAAGTAGTAGTAGTAGTTAGTAGTAGTAGTAGAAGTAGTAGTAGCAACAATGCAAGTGTGGAGAATATGGTAACGTCATATGTAATGGTAATAGAGTGGGCAAGGTTTTTCCGCTCTACATAATAGCCGGTTTCTAACGGCTCACAGATTGTGTTTTACATGAACAATTTAGGCTGAGATATATACTCGTTTGAACAGTGGGAGAGGCATGAGCTCTTAAACTTTGGGGGTAGTAAAATCTGGGCGGATCAGTGATTCTGGTGATTGGAAAAGTAGGCGACAACGCAGAAGTTAATTGCATGGATAATATTTATTGAAGAGACAAGCATTTTTTATACAAGTCCCTGAGTCTGGTCTGGTACACAGTACGTATGGTGGTCTGAAGGACCCAAGAGTAACACCCAAGGTGTATGTTCATACCAAAGATCCCTGACATCTGAATACTCCGGCAACCTCCATAGTTATACATATTCAGTTATACACTAGTAAAAAGTGAGTTTCTCGTACCAAATAGTGTTTGATGAGTAGTTTGCTTCTAGACTTGCTCTTGGCAGAGACGAAGTAAGAAGAGACTAACTGGGAGATCTACCTCCCCTTTTATACTAAATTCTGAACCACGTCACTGACGCTTGGGCGTCGACCACCAAATAATGATATTGGTCTGGTGACGTTCTGAATTTCCTATCTCTCTGTGTTAAACTTACAGGCGCAGACCCATAAAATCTAGCCTCGTGAGGGGTTCTACGTCTCTGGGTTTGACATCTTGAATAATTATTGAATTTTTAGAAAGGAAGGTGTGACCTTATTGGCGGCCACTCATCTAGCTTTGTTTGCAAATTCTCAGTATTTTGCCAACTAGGAGTCGGCTGCTTTTGTACTTATCAAAGACAGTACTTGGCGGCAGTCTGCTGATGGTAATACAGAAGAATACTTTATTACAACTGCCACTCATCTTCGAATGCGAGCGGCTAGCAGCTTGGCGACAGAGACTCAAACACAGGATGTCGGCGGAGCGCGTTCATTCAAAGACTAATTGGCTGCTATTTTAGAGCAAGTGCTAAATGTATAAATAAGTTAAATCACTGTATGCAAGTCTGTACTAGTCGTACTTGTGTAATGCAAGTCTGTTAACACTGTGGACAACTAGGTGACTTTGCTTTGATAGTTTAGTAGCCTTACAAGGAGACACACTGGAGTGTGGATACTTGTTGCAAAGTTCAATGTCAAATTTGGTAAGGAACCTTGATGAAGGTTAGAAAGTCAAAGATTTTAAATCACCTGATTAGCAATGCAGGAACTGTTGGAACGAACTTAGCCCAGCTGGCTAGCTATCTAGCTCTATGGCTTATGCTCATGTGATGGTTCGTTTCACTATTAATATGAAGATTGGACTGATTAATTAAGTTGCCTGTACCAGATTTAAACAAATTGTTCAAACGGTATAAACTTTAAATGATTTGATTTAAGAATTACATTGTGTAATAAAATATTGATTTTTTTTTCTTTTACAGTTGACCAAAAGATACCTCCAGACTGTAAGGCTTCCAGTGAACCTGCTTCAGGTAAGGGATAATTCATAGCTAGAATAACTTGAAAAACGTTTAACAATATTGCTTTTGCTTTTGTTGTTTCAAGTCGCAATCATTGAAGGGGCTTGTTAACTAATAGAAACAACATTTCAAGCAGGTAAAAATATTTGGGAATTAAGTTTCAATTCAAAATGGGAAACCTGGTAAAATAGTTTAGATTCTGGTAAAATGGTTTAGATTATCCAATAAAGTAGTTTTACTACAACAAAGATATTGGCTTATCGGTTATTAATTAATACGTTTATAAGAGTCACAGACACCAATAAACAATATATTATTTATTTGTGACTCTATTTGCAACAGGCAATGTAGCCCACTAGTGCAAATTTAATAGAGAAGGGAGGAGGGGGGGGAGGAGATAATAATATATAAGTTTTAGTTTCAGAAGCGCCTACGCCACAACAGCAACCGCAACAACACAAGATCTTCGTGTCTAAAGAGACATTGCCCTGGAGAGAAGCTCTGGACTTCTGCAAACGTTGTCTGAACGGCGTGCCAGCCTCTCTCCAGGGATCTTCTGAAGAACAAGAGGGCACACTGGACCTGATAAGAAAAACCTTCACTAAAGTAAAAGGTAGGTAATAAAACTGAAAATAAAGGGGGCGGGTTAAGTAGATTATGAGCACGAAATACCAATTCGGTCACCTCTCAACATGAGTCTTATTTCACGGTCTCTTAGTTAAGGCTTGTAAATGTCATCCTTCTCAAAACAATACCGAGCAGTGAGAAGGGTGAGATGTTCAATATTGACACTTATGGTATAAAAAAACTTAAGGTATTTCTTTGGGATAAGATATTGACGGGAAGCTTAGGTGTGCATACTGAAGAGATGTAAGATGTCATGCAATCGTTGCCTTGATTCTAGGTGAACACGATTGGCAAGAGGGCTACTTCCTGGCTGAGAATGACACACTGGTTAAACCTCAGGAGGGGGTTGAACCCACGGTCTGCCTCACTATGGACTTGAACCAGCAACCTGTGGTGGTGAAGGAAGAGCCGTGTTCCACCAGCAGCCACGCTGTCTGTGAAACTTCTGGTAAGCACAGATGTTGCGAGGAAATACTCCAACTTTAGGTGTTGGGCTATTGAGCATTGTAAACAGCATGAAGCCTGCTAATGTAATTTGCTTTCCTACAACAATGAAAAGATGTACGAGATTATGGTTACGTTGTATTTTCGAAAGCAATTTCTATGCATGACTTTAAAAGTACAATCAATGTGGTAGAAACGTAGGCCGTGTAAGTGAAGGTTGCAATTACCACTCTTTCAAATGAAACTTTACCAGAATAATTCACACTGCTTTGACTTAAATACCTCTAGCAAATAAATCTAACTTTGTAATACAAAAATAACATTATTAATTGTTTGTAATTTGCTTTTACAGTTGACCAAGAGATACCTAGAGACTGCAATGCATCCAGCAAGCCTGTTCCAGCTAGAGAAGGTACAAGATCTTTCAGAGCTGTGTTAATAACGTCCAATAATATTCTTAAAATATGTCACAATAATTCGCTTGGTCAAATACAATTTTATAGCAGATAACAAACATCGTCTACCGTCTCGAATTGAGCTCTTTTAGTTGTGGTATTATCGTAAGGATCTTTGGCTGCAGTGCTGCTGTTAAGTGGTGGATCTTTTAAGATACTCGGTCACATAACTTTAGCGGTCGCGATAGCCGGACTGAGGCACACATCCCAAGTAATCGTCTCTTTCTGCGTCTAGATCGCTCAATCCGTGAAAACTTGACGCTTGCCGAGTGGGTACAGGTGAAGAGCTACTCGGACCACTGGATCAACAGACACCCAACCACGTGGAGATCAGCCAAGCGGTCGTGCAAGGAATGTCTGAACGGTGACTTGCTGCAAATCAAGTCACCTAAGAAGGGTCTTAGCAAACAACTGAAAATGATCAACGAGGCTATGACACATACAATTGCTTTTAGTAAGTATCACTGCCTCCGAGATGCTACTCGGTTGCTCGCGAGTAGCATCTAGGAGGCAGTGGAAAGTATATTTCGGGGCTGCATTCTAACCATGGAGTTACGCTGGTTACGCCAGTACTATTTATAGCTCCATGTTCTAACTAACAACAAATTTAATCACGTAAATGTTAACAAAATTAAAACAACTTGCAAACGTCTATACAGTTCCTAACCGAACGTTAACGTTTTTACATCTAAAAGATAATCATAACTCAACCGTACCCACAGTCCGCAATCCATTTAATACAACACGGCATGGTTGATCAAGGGATCTAAGTGTCTTAAATTGTTTACCTTACACTTTAGTATGTAATTTGCTGATGTTATCTGAAGCATCAAAATATGCATATAATAATAGAGTAAGGACATAGTTGCTAGGGGCTTACGGTATTCTATTAGTCTTCCATAACTTTTCGATACTACCTTTTACGTACATCTTGATTTCTGCTCTTCAATAATACCTACCTAAATTTTTATTTCTTTTAAGTTCACTTTCTTTTTTATCTGTACATCCTTATCTCACGTCTAAAGTCATTTGCTATCTACCTGCTCTTCACTACGTTTGTGTATCAGTTACGTATCTTGTAGACTAGGGTTTTCATTCCTCTTAAGCCAACTAAAGTGATACACCCCATCAATTATTTTCAGATAAGACTCGTATTTGGCTACAGAGCTACGATTTTGACGATGAAGTTGAGTGGGTGGACAACCCAGACATCAATGGCTCGAGGACGGATAAAAGCGGCGAACAGTTTGATGAAGTGAAGCCATTCAAGGAAACTTTTCCAAGTAGGTCGCCTCAAAGATGCCCGGTGCTGAATTGGAAGGATAAAGATCTCCATATCATGGAAGAAAGATGTGGATTTAAGCGGTACACTATTTGCCACACAAAACGTGAGTGCTTATGTTGGAAAACATCATTAACACTGTACTCTTCAGGAATTTACTGCTGCAATTACTCCTATATATCTAATAAAAAGCCAAAAGAGAGGCCTTTATTGCGCCCTGGCAGGACATTTAATTTGTTTTACATGGCTTCACTAACAGTTCCCTTTTGTAACAGTTTCCACTGCCCGTGTGATGATTAGTACGAAGCAGGTATTTAGGTATGATTATACATTGGCTTGGTGTCCATTATCACACACCACTAACACTGGTAAAACATAACATTTTGCTAAAAGTGACACCGGTGAAAAAAATCCTCGTGAAACGATAAATAATGGCAAATATTTTTTTCCACGTTACCCCCTTAGAAAAATTACGGTATGTAAAAATATACTTCCAAGTTTGATATTAAAATTAAAATGCACCACAAATTGCGCTGCTAGTTTTCTGTATTTCAATTTACTACTTGATGTCAGATTGGTTAATTTTATGTTGAATTGAATTTATCAGCTTTCAATAATGAAGACAAAAATTAAATCTTGTTTTTAAGGAGTGTTAATAAAAGAGTTGACACCATTGTATTGTAGGTATTTTGATATTAAACTGAGGAGTATTAAGTTAATCAATTAATTGGCTTAGTGATCTTTTTATCAAATGAACTTGACTTTTACGTAATGTTTAGACATACTCAGAAGAAGGTGAGGTTAACAGTTCGACAATATCTCCATTTTGTGGGGATTTAAGTTCAATTAACTTACATTATACAACTCAGCACTAGAACACAATCCACATGTGGTCATATTATTCCTTTTAGCTTCTATTTTCAAGATAAGCATTGTCCAATTAAGTCGAGGTTTAGGGGTCAAGGGGTGAATTTATGTTTGTCCACTGATCTTGGTTTTGTTCCCATAATCCATTAATCCTGGCCATTAATGTTATTGTATGTTTTTATTTAAGTTATTGATGAGTATAATACAGGTTATAATTTCGTTGTCAATAGCTGACGCGAGCCTTCACAAGAACTGTGTGGGGGAAGAGAAAGATATCGACGAAGAAATTGAAACCTAGACCGGAGGTTGGAGCGTAGCCTACTCCGGGCCAACATACTGTTGATACTTGGAAGATATCCCCCCAGAAACTCCGCTAGTGATTCAATAAACAAGCTTGACTCAACACCATAAACAATTCTGGACTCACAACGTCTTTGGATGACATTTACACGACATTGTCTCAATACGTGAGGAAATATTTTATGAGTTAAATCCAATGTAAAAATTGTGCTTAATATTAAAAAAATTTGAGTTTTTTTTTTGATTATGTGATAAAATAAAACTTCCTTGAATTTTATACTTTTTCCAGGGGTCCTCATGTGTCTCCCCCTTAAAAGCACTTTCTGCATCTCTCTCCCTTTACCTTCCGCCCTCCTCCACTCTTTCCTTTTTAAATCTCTTATTTGGTCGAATTGGTGGGGAAAAGTTAGGGCTGGAAGGGGAAAACCGTTATGTTAAAAAGATGTCACTCTGTCTAGAGACCAATTTTTTAAAATTTTTTTTTTTTTTAGATAAAGTTTGCTTCATTTAAAAAATGGTAGCCGGGGATTGCAGTGCTTCATTAATAAGATACCCAAAAATGATATTTTTTTGTTTCGTTTTTTTCAAAGTTAGCAATGCCTTCTCTGCTCTTTCCGCTTTTTTTATGCATTCTAAACTGATATAACCCATGCCGCCCATAACGCAGTATTCGATGTTTTTTGCATGAGGAGGTGTTTCGCCCATTCAGCTGGCAGTGAGGTGTACGGAGTGGTTTTTAATAATGAATAGCCACATATACTTGATACACTAACACTTGGTTTATTTATTATGCACATTATACAAAAAGACAACCGTTGAGCACAGACAAGGAATGGAAGAACTCTCTGGAACTAGAACAGGGCGTCGTCTGAGATACACCCACCAAACAGCGGGCCCTGACAACCAGACAAGTTAAAGCCCCAAAAACTAGTAGCAGGGGAAAATGGCGGGCCCAACCAAATGGTGGCGGAAAATAAAAACATACACCACACCCTTCCCCCTTTCTAATTGGGTTAATGGTATCAATTAATAATTAAAAACAGTAAAATAATAACAAGATATAATTGATAAAAATTTAATAATAAAAATCACATATTTAAAATGAGATATTGATAGTTCAGTAATGAACAAATGATCATTGTTTAGGAAGTAATGTAGCTTTCAGATGTGCGGGGGTTTTTTTTCGCTCACGCTTTCGATGCGCGCCCCAAACCGCTGGGAAATTTGATGCGATGATTTGGGCGAACCAGGGGGACCTGGGGGAAGGACCTCGGGACTATTTTGGGGAAACCTCGGGAGTGATCTCGATGTCCTGACTCTAGCCGCGGTCTCCGGTTCGGATCCCCCAAAAACTTAGGGGGCTGATCGACAGAGGGAGTCCAACATCATCCCGACTTTTGGAAAAGGGTTTAAGGAGTAGATGAGGGGGAAAATGCCTAACGATCTGGTCGACTGTCTCCTTCGATGCCGCCGCTGGTACTGTACTCGATAGTAGCGGGTACCATCAACCGATAAGATAAATCCCGGAACCCCCTTGACGCCGGAACAAAGATGGGAAAGATCCTCCTCCCACAGCAAATGAACGTCCAGGAGCGGGTTAGGGTTTTACTGGTCTGCGACTTCCCCGACGTCGCAGAGGCTGGTCAGTTTGCGAGAGGGAGCGAATGCTCGACCCTTTAACTTTCACAGGGGGCAATACCCGGGCTGACTAGGCTAGCAGAAGCATGAGCAAGAGGGCAGATAGCTGTGCTTCACCGTGGGGGGACAGTTTCTTCATTAAAGTCTTGCGGTTTGACGTACGCTCGTGTCCCTTTGGGGGGCAGGCTTTTACGGGGCAGACTTGGTGGCTTGATGCCAGTTCCATTACAAAAATTTGGAAAAACTCATTGATGCAAAACGCGGGCCATTGTCAGTTCCCAACGGCTCGGGAATGCCATGGGTACAAACCACATTCGAAGATGACAATGGTGTTGCAATTGACATTGACCCTGACGTACTTGCGACTTCTATCCTTGTTTTTTGCATCCCACATATTAAAATGATGGCCGTGGAAAGGACCGGCATAATCCGGGTGAAGACGAGCCCAAACCCTTGTGGCTGGGCCAGGACGCCGGAGCTCGACAAGGGCTCGCTGTAAGAGAGCGCAAGATTCAAAGACGACCAACCTTTCAATGTCCCGCAAAATTCCCGGCCACCACAGACACGGGCTAAAGCTTTATGCGAACAATGCCCTGAGGCCCTTGTGTAGAAAAAAGCAGTATTGCGGCGAAGAGCTGGCGGGATAACCCCCCGGGTGCCTGAAGCACGCAGCCGTTCATAAAGACGGGCCTGGTTGTGTTTGGGTAGCTTGAACTTCGTCTTCCTTAGATGCAGTACGACCGTGAATGACATGACCGGGATTTGGGGAAAAACTGGGATTTGTGCTGTCCCTTACCCACCCCGCTGACTCAATGGAGTGTTGAAGGCGCTTTTCAACAGCAAATACTGCAGGATCCGGATACCGATGTCCTTTGTTTTACTGGATGGCAACGACTAAGGAAATCGGAATTGCCATGGTGCTTACCCGGTCTATGCTTGATGTGTATTGGTGTTAGCCAACATAAGGCCCAAGAAGCATACGCGGGGACAGACCCAGGAATGGCCCCTTTCCCGACCGGAAGTTTTCCCCCCCACGGCTTGTTAGGGTGACTATGGTGAATTTTTCGCCCATGACGTACAGTGGAACTTTTTGATGGCAAAGTTCCCGCCAAACCCCCCGACCAGCTGCGGTTTTTTTTCTCTAAAAAACACGAAGTTGCGAGGGCGTAGGAAATTTGGTTTTCTTCTTCCGTTGCGGATACCTGGTGTGCTGGACAGCGCCCACACCTTTAGGGTGAAGCATCTACAAAAATACAAGGGGCAGCCTGGGATTGAAATGATTAGGATGCATCCGATGTCATCACTGCTGTGATGCGGACGCACCCCTCTTCTGCTTCCCCCAAACCCAGGCATCGGAACTTCAACTTCAGTAATGAGTACAAGGAGGGAAAACTTAGTTCCCTTTGTCGGGAAAAAAAAAATCTATCATAGTTTTTTTTTACGTACCCAAAAAAATGCTTGCAACCCTCTAAGCAGGATGGGAGGGTGTGTCCAAAATAGCTCTTGTATTTTGGGCCCTTTTGATGGCTTGATACCCTCTGCCGATAGCGAGTAGCCTACATAATCCAAGGAGGCGGGGAAAAGGGGGGAAAAAAACACATTTATCAGACGAAGACGAAAACCCGGCCTGAGTAATCTTGATACCTGCGTACGCGTTTTTGCAGCTAAAATTTTCTTTTCACCATGATGAGAACATATCCATGAAGACGAAACCCCTTTTCAGTCAAAAAAGCAGGGACTGGGTTTAATCTTGGAAAAATGGGAGCCGATAGCCCGGATAAGGGGTGTCATAGGGGAAAAACCCCCAGGGGTTTTTGTATTGAGAGTCGGGACCGTGAAGTCTCCTTATCCACAGACACCTGCAAAAAAACTTGAGATAAATCAATCTTGCTGAAAACCTTCCCCCCCAGAGAGCCTCGAGAGAAGTTCATCATGGGAGGCAGCGGGGGTAAACCTCAGCACAAACGTGGTTACTGTACTGAAAAATCACCGCATATCCCAATGCTGCCATCTCGTTTTTCGAGCTTAAAAATGTTGGGGTTTCCCATACCCAAATGCGGCAGGCACAAGAAACCCTGGGAAACCTGGATCGATTTCGTTGCTAAACCTCATCTTGAGTGCAAAGGGAATGGCCTAGCCCTTCATTAAAAATGGAAAAAGCACGGCCTTGATGTGGGTGTGCGCTGGGGGTCCAGTATATTTGCCCAGTTTTTTGGTCAACACCTCCTTAAGGTCATGCAGGAAGAAATGACTTCTTATAAAATGTGGAGCTGGTTGCTAGGATGCCCTCAAAAACCCTATACCAGAGGTCAAAACCATGAAGCCCCATAAGCGCTGGCCCTGGGGGTCATCACGGCGAGAGGCAGAACAAAAAGTGTGTCCTCGAAAGTCATAAGGGGTAAAAAACCCCCACATTGAGCCTCTCCTGGACCAGGTTGCGCACCAAAACCGGGGGGGGCAAGTCTGCGGTTGGGAAATAAGTCTCAAAAAATCTGAAAACCCATTAGAGAAAAGCCCCGCACCACTATCCCCTTCCATGCGGATATCGGCATTTTCAATTTGGGCATTCCTAGGGGCGGTGGTGGCGCACCCGTCAGACGTTAACACTGAACAGACCGGAAAAAACAATTATAATTTTCAGACCCCAAATGCTTCAGACCTTGATGAGCATCAAATGCCTTTGCCCTATAGGATGCTTGGGCGATCTTCCCATCTGCGATCCCCCCGCGACCCCCGTCCTGTGACAATGAGGGCTACTCCCTAGGCTGGGGCCCCTTTCCCTTTTTGACATAGCGAACAGATGCCCTATTGCTTGCAATATTGCATTTGTAAATAGCATAAGGACAGTCCCTTCTTACCGTGGCTAGAATCACCGCAACATCGCAGGACCGATTGACCCATGTGGCTACTGAGGTGCTGTTGCCTTTTCGCTTAGGCCTACTGCCAATATCCGCTGTGAAGCTTTTGCCAGATGACGAATCAGATGGAGGAAGAAGTCGCGGTAGCTTGATTCGCCTTGGCCTTTCAGGCTATGCACGGTCATAGACCTTATTGCAGTCCACCCCTCCGTGCTAGTAAATTCCTGGACCTAGAGTCTTTCATACCAATGAGCATCTGAGCAAAAGCTCGTGGTTAACATCGGTGAACTACAGCCCGAGCAAGGGGAAACGGGGCTCTGCTACAAAATCTTTGAAACTCTCGTTGGCTGTTTTAACCCCCACGCCCTAAAAATGTTGCATGAAAATTTGGGGGTTTAGTCTAGGGGAAAAGCTTTTCAAGACTTTAAATCGCCTCGGCGTAAGTTACAGGGCGCCTTTTGCAAAGCGCGTACACTTTTATACACTATGTCACCAGTATTTGGGAAATAGAATGGCCGCTTACGTTTTGCTTTGTGATGCTGTTAGTTTTGAAGGGAAAATTCGAGTTCTCCTTGAAAATAGACCAACCTCTAGGGCCTCCTTGAGTAGCATGGGACAGGTGCCACCATTCCCCCAAAAAAAAAGTTTGGGGGCACAGCTGCTGGCTCAAAGTATCGTCCGAAGAAGCATTTCAAAAAAGACTTCTAGGCCTAGGCCCCACAGGCCGCCAAAAAAAGGTTTTTTGGGTAAAAAGCAATTCAGAAACTCTAGCCTTACCAATATTACGTGGAACTGTAAACATCGTCGCCGAATTTTCTTTAGGGTCGGGGAGTGGTTTTAATAATAATAGCCTACATGATACTTGTACACTAACACTTGGTTTTTTTTATTATGACATTAAAACAAGACAACCGTTGAGCACGAGACAAGGAATGAGAAAACTCTCTGGAACTAGAACATGGCGTGTCTGAGATACCCCACCAAACAGAGGCCCCGCAACCGGGGCAATGTTAAAGCGCCAACTAGTAGCAGGGATAATGGGAGCCCAAACCTAAACGGTGGCGGCAAAAAAAAACATACACCACAAACAGTGTTATGAGAACCAGACCGTGACATCTCCCGGGATATACCCGAGCCAGGGAAGTTAGTCGGGGGGTAGTTAGGAAGGGAAATGAGTTTTTGTGGGCTCTTTTTATTCTTGTTCTTGTTCATGCATTGTCGCTCTAAACGAGAAGACAGCCATTCGTTGATAAGAAACCGCCCTTAATGTTCTCAGAAGAAAAAGTAAAGTCCCGCCGCGTTGATGGATGAGCTTTTTAAAGTTTAAAGTTTGCTTGGGATATCTTTACTTTTTAAGTGCTTTTTGCTGCCCACGCATTTTTAGGTGAAAGTTTTCAAGTTTCTTTTGTTTCTTGTCAATTGGGGTTATTTACCGAAAAAACTTATATTAAAAGCTTTTTTTATGGATTCTGGCAATTTTTCAAATTTTTTTTTCAAAAGGTACTAAATAACCCAAAACCCTTTAAAGTCCAGTATAATATAAAAGTTGTTGCCCCACCCCTTTTTGGCAGAATTGGCCCAAATGGCCGAAAAAAATCGCACAAAAAAAACAAAAACTTTTATTTAAAAACTTTATTGGAGAGCGTAGCGAGCGTAGCGAGCGAAGCGAAAATTCCATTTCCACATGGAGAAAAAAATTCGGGGAATGTTTTTTTTTTTTCTTTCTTTTTTTTTTTTTTTTTTTGTGTTTTTGTGTGTTTGTTAACACGATTCCGGCTAAACCGATACTCTGATTGCGATGAAATTTATGGAGGTCTTCGAAATCTCTGAACTTAGAACTGCCACGTTTTTGAGCGCAATCGGGAAATTTTTTCTTATAAAAAACGCAATTTTACGATTTTTTTCGATTTTTAAAAAATTTCTTCGACTTATAACACCTACACGCTTTATCCGATTGTAATGATTTTTTAACAGAACCTTAATTTTATGAATTAAAATATTCGTGTGAAATTTGAGCGTAATCGAAAAATTATTTTCTCATGAAAATCGAAATTTTACGGGTTTTTCTTTTTTAAAACAATTCTTTGACTTATAACACCTACATGCTTTATCCTATTGTAATGATTTTTTCACAGAACCTTAATTTCATCAATTTATATACTCGTGTTAAATTTGAGCGCAATCGAATAATTATTTCTTATGAAAATTGCAATTTTATGATTTTTTTATTTTTTTTAAATTACGATTTATTAAAAAAATTAAGTAAATTTTTTATTTTATTTAATTTAATTTAAAAAAATCTTCGACTCAGCAATAATTTTTTCACAGAACAACAGAAAATCCGCGTTACACATGGCAGCTCAATGCACCAATTACGCTCATCCAACAACGCGGCGGGACTTAAGCGTTTTCCTAGTTTCTATGGATTCTGGCTAATTTTTTCAACTTTTTCTTTCAAAAGGTACTACATCACCATAACCTTAATGTCCATGTATAATATGAACGTTGTAGCCCCACCCGTTTGGTCAGAATTGGCCCAAATGTCACGAAAATATCGCACTAAAAATCGAAAAAAATCGTAAAAGTACGATATTCATGAGAAATATTTCTTCGATTGTACCCAAAAACAATACACCTCTAAGTTCAGAGATTTCGAAGGTCCTGTCAAATTTTCATCAAGATCGGATAAGCCGTTTGTCTGGTAGAGAGTTAACAAACAGACAAAAAAACAAACAAAAAAACAAACAAGAAACAAAAAAAAAAACACCCGAGCTAAATTTTTTGGGGGGTCGGTGAAATTGAAGTCTTCGCTTCGCTCATCCAACAAGAACTAGCATGTTTGACACACAATGTGGACATGGTGCAGGTAAACTAGAACAGTATCACGATATGCTGTTGTTGGTTGAATACTCGCCCGTGTCTGCCACCGCTTGTTCGTGCAGTAAACACAAAGACCTTGGTACCAACACAATATCTTCCTAAACACCAAGTGGCCGTGACAGCCTCAACGTCTCCCTAATTGATATACTGCGAGATCTTCTAGATTGAGCCTTGTCCATCCAGTCTGCGTCGTCTATATTTTACAAGATAAGTGAGAGCCAGGCCACCCAAGGGCTACATTCCTTCAATCTTATTCATTAACTATTTTTATTTTCAAGGTTTGACACTTAATATATAATAATATTCAATAAAGGTTTTATGAAAATAATATCTGGGTCCATAATACCTATATGTAGTTATCTGTTATATTAAATTTATGAAAATTTATTGAATAAAACAATAACGAAATAGGACAATCTATTTGAATAATTGGCCATCATACCAATGGCAATTCCTAACCTAAATGGCTACAAAATTTAATTTGCAAACAAAATTAGGGACATGCTAACAAAATATGTTATCACTTACCATTTTTTATTTTTTATTTTGATAGGTTCATATGTTTGTCTGTGGCTGCAAATTATTGTTACACTCTTCTAAAAATACACCTTGGCAGAAAGAGAGTATTGAAATATAAATGTTAGTATTATGGATATAGTTATCTTGGTCCATAATACTTTTCAGGCAATCAATGTTATAAGATATCAATAGGAATTGATACAAACGAGATTATTTAACTTAAAACCAAATTTGCAGATATGATTCCCCGTGACTGCAAATGGTTACTTAAAAAGTTACACTCTTCTAAAAATATACCTTGGCAGAAAGAGTGAAATATAATTTTAGGTAAATTTTATGTAAAACAAACCAGAAATTTCAAAAATCAATTACACCAACGGGAGTGTTCCCCGATCAATGAAATTGAGAAATAAATGGAAATATCAATAGTTTCCCTGGTCCATAATACGTCAATGGCAATATTGTGTATCATACAGCTATTTGATCCGAAGAGGGTTTTTTTGTTTTATTTTTCCCCTCATTACATACATGTTTTTTTAAATATCTCTTAACAATAAGCTATAAATTTTTATTTTTTTATTTAAAATAAGAGCCAATGCTCAGGTTTCTTGTAACCCTTATGCACTGGTACCATTATTATTTTATAATACATAGTACCTTTAAAAAAATATATATAGTTTATTTGATACAAATAGGTCAACACCAAAGGGATATGTATTACTTAACAATACTAGGATACAATATATTTTGCTGATATAATATCTGGACTGCAAACTTTAATCATAGTAAAACTCTTCTAAAAATGTACCTTGACGGAAAGAGTGTGATACTAAAATATAATTAATATAAGTGGTTTGATTGGTGTCATCTACAGAAAACCCTCGCGCGGACGCAGGAGATGAACGGACGACCAGACGGATGACGTTATCATTTAAGAGCTGGATGAAGTTTAGAAGTAATTAATGAGTTTTGTTTTCTCCTTTAAGAAAAATGTTGATTTATACAAGCACTTTGAAGAAATTATAATATAATGTCTACTTATAAACTAACTTAAATAAAACAGAGGTAAATAAATAAATGTATATTAATATTGGGTTTAAAATCTTACATGTACCGCGAAGTAAATTTTAATTTTTTATTATTATTTGTTCTTGAGAAAAATGATGATTTATAGAAGCACTTTTTACAAAATGTATTTACTAATCATAAAATTCTTTGAATAAAACAGTAACAAGTAAATAAATAAGTCGTTCAATTTGAGTTTAAAATCTGACCTGTACCCACTCATTAAATCTTATTAATAACTAATACAAATTAACGCTATTGGTAACATTGAGCACTTAACAAGGTTTGGACGAAAGATCTAAATGTCGTCCTTTGAAAATCAGTTTTTAACTGAACAGGATAGACTTTATATAAATCATTAAAATAAATCAATAAATCGCATTAAATAACTTTTATTTTTTTATTTTGTTCAAATAGATCAACTAGTCACTTAAGCCAAATTAGAATATGAGTAGTTAATTTGGGTTATTAATGGAATTTACTTAGATTGACCAAGTTAATTAATATTGTGAGTTGGCTTGGTAAGCCTTAACAATTATTTCAACGTTTTAGTCTATCACAAGATATCGATATTCTAGACAAGGTAACTTTTCAAGTATAGTGGATAGTGGAATGAATAGAATAGAATATTAATTGAAATAATTTATTTTCATTTTTGGAAGTTCCCATTTCAACAGAGTGTACATTTCTACAATTATTAGAGCCAAATAAGCATGGTATTAGCCAGTTATGGTAAGATGTGCATGTATATAAACTCATTTTATTCAGTCTGATATAAAATTCTTACACTAGGAAGCTTCGCAAACGCTTTTTCAGGCGCGTTGTTGGATGAGCGTAATTTTTAAAAAGAAAAAGTGTAAAATAGAGATTTTCATGAGAAATAATTTTTCGATTACTCTCAAATTTCATACGCATAATAATATTAATTCGTAAAATTAAGATTCTGTGAAAAAATAATTACAATCGGATAAAGCATCTACCAGGTGTTATATGTCGAAGAAATTTTAAAAAAAAAAAAATGTAATTGCAATTTTCATAAGAAATAATTATTTGATTACGCTAAAATTTCACGCGAATATAATAATTCATAAAATTAAGGTTCTGTGAAAAAATTATTACAATCGGATAAAGCATGTAGATGTTATAGGTCGAAGAAATTTTAAAAATAAAAATAAAGAATCGTAAAATTGCCATTATCATGGAGATGTTAAATATCATTGGTTTTGACAATTAACGAAAAAGTGTTTTTCAGAGTCCAAGGCGCCGGAAACTCAGCCGCTACTTCCGGTGGCCGAGGCTCCTGATTGGTGGATCAGCACTTACGAGGGATACCTGGTTCAGAGCCCAGAATGTCTGCAAGACGTGTCTAGGAGGGGAACTGGTGCAGCTAGGTACCAACAAAGAGGGCGTCGCTGCGCAGTTGCCACACCTGTTCACCGCCATGGCGATAGCCCTACGCCAAGGTAAGGTTCGTCGTGCAAGTTTGCCCCGACTGGGGACCGAACCCAGAACCTCCGGCTTTTCGAACCGATGCTCTACCAACTGAGCTATGGGGGCCTACGAAAAACCTTTACTAAATTTTCTTCGTACTGTTTTAGAATATGTTTGCTGCTGAGATTAACAAATCTGACATTAATTTAATAATCAAATCATAAACATACCAATAAAATCTTGTATATAGGGTAATAGGCCTACTATAGCAGTAAGCAAATAACTATAAAGTGCTACAAACGCTTTTATTAGCGAAATATAGGTGGTATTTTTATTTTTTAGAAAGATTAAACATTTGTCAAAATGAAGGAATTTTGTAAGAAAAGATAATTATACATTAATAAACGTCATTAATTCATTTTGATTGTTTTTTGGGGATATTTCAACACTCAGTCTTCTGAAATTCCAAGTGGGAAATGTATCTAGTATTTTGCAATCTTCTTGATCCACACTATGAGAAATAAGACAGCTTTGGTTACAGGGTATTTTATTTAAACCTTTTATTTTGTACATTAGGCCTAATGATACATATTTTCATAGATATTTAGTTTTGCTACATAAATTATGCTTTTGAAAAAAAGTGCAACAAAATCTTATTTAAAAATTATCAATGCTATTTTTGTTGAAAATTAGTGATATAATTTATTGCATCTAGTTCTTATGTTCAAGATGAGCAATGAGCCCATGAAGTATTGGTGTATTTGAGAGCAGCAGGAGCCAATGTTTGTTTGGAGTCAAATTCTTCGTTGCTAGGGGCAACCAGTGAAGTGAGGTCACCATTAATTTAAAACTAGGAAACGCTCAGTTGGACGCGTTGATAAGCGAGCACGTGCTATAGCTAGACCCACATTGCACATTTTTTTAAATTTTAAAATTAACGACGTTCGCGTTTCCAATATTATTTATTATTGCCAAGGTATTTGGGTAAACCCGTGTGTAAACCTTTACTTTGTGGATAAAATCCACCGCCATCTAGAGGACCTTGACTCCTTGGGAAAACTATTTAAACTCTTTGGTGACAAATAATAAACTGCTTTCTCGAAAGTATTTTGATTACTTCTAGGTGGCAGTGCATTAGAAACTTCGCGCGTCTTTTCGTTGCCATGGCAACGTTACTTTTGTTATAATGTTATTTCCATCTACACTACTTATCGGATCAAACTAAAATTGACATATTCGTGACCGGACGGACATTCTAAATGATTTGGCCATCTCAGATTTTGTCGCCGGTTAGTTTGAAAAAAAAACTTTCGATTAACTTTAATGTAACTTTTTAACTTTTTGAACGATTTTGCCGATTTTGTCATTCAATCGAAAACGAAGCTTGCGGATGGTAAAAATTTCAACTCGATCCGAGCCTCCGTTCGAACGTTATGGCGAGACATACAAACAAACAAAAAAACAAACAAAAAAAACAAAAAAAAACAAACGAAACCAGTGACTAATTTTTCCGGCAGAGTCAAATAGAAACGCTCGCTTAATTAAAATTTTGTGTGGCTCGTTGGTCTTGTGGTTAGCATATCTTTGGTTAGCATCTCTGCTTCCAGTGCACAAGGTCCAGGGTTCGATTCCCGCTCAAGACGGAAGTTTTTAAACTTAGGAATTTGTAAACGGTGACTTTGGAGCCGTCCTAGCAACGAGGTCCATAACAAATTTAAAGTTGTACTGAATCGGCCTTGTTGATTCTGGCGTTGATACGTGGGTGTTCGCACTGTCCATACCACTGATAGCTATATTTTCTATTAAAAAAATATCAATCTTCGGTTGGTTATCGCTCACTCGTCGATTGCGTCGGGGCCTACAGGGTTGGCTTGGTCGCTTTGGTTTACTGTCTCCCACTGAAAATCAGTTATGTGTAAAGTGAAGTGTAAAGTTAAGATTCTAATGTTAATGCAGACTGGGAACACAATAGTTCTGCAATGGGTGCCTGCCCACTGTGGTATCAATGGGAACGAAAAGGCAGACTTCCTAGCAAAGATGGGAAGTAAGAAGGAACAAATTGCAAAACCCGTGTCCTACAGTGCAATAAAATCACATCTCAAATCAGCCCACTACAATGAAGTAAAAGAAAGATGGAAAGAGAAGTCAAAGGATAAAAGCTGGGAGGCTTATGCTAACAAGAAGAGAAACTTAACATACAATGTTTCGAATGTTTCGCTTGGAGACGGGGCATGACCTGCTGGCAAAACATCTCCATAGATTCAGAATAATCGAATCAGATGTATGCAGATTGTGTAACGACGGAGTGCAAGACAGACGACACTTACACGTATGCACTGGACTGAAGAAAGTGACAGACTAAATGCCAGAGAGCATGGATAGGAATGAGAGGGAGGCATGTCTCTACTGGGCGGCTAGACGCATGATGACTTTATAAAGTAGTTGCGGGCATAAGAAAACAACAACAACAACAACAGTTATGTGACTGTGGGTGTGGGTAGAATAAATACGTATTTATTTATAACAAGTTAATTAATTCCTTGCAGAGGTGCGACACATCTGGATAGGAGGCTACCTCTTCAAAGACAAGTTCAAGTGGTCATACGACAAGAGCCTGGAGCCGAAGGAGATGACTTCACCCTCAAAGAGGAATTGATCAAGGCGGTATCGAGCGAGGGTCGAGGGGAGAAGGGGACGATCTCGTATTGCTCCGTGAACTTCGAGAAGGAATCCTACCTGTTGGGGTTCAAGTGTCTTAATCTGGACAGGGAGAACCAGAAGAACTTCTTCCTGTATGGACTCGCCTGCCTATTGAAGCAGCATTTCGTGTGCCATTCGAGTCGTAAGTAGGACATTTCACACATAAATGCATTTGTATTTAGAACCTACACACTTGCCACCAAATAAGATACCTATCTTCAGTAGGAGATATTTAAATGTAAGTCACATCCTAACTGCGACCCAAAATTTTGCTTTCTACCGCAACAATTTGAAATTTGTGATTTTTTCCTTGATTTTTTAGGGAAAAAAGCTAATTTTGGATTCCAAATTGATATTAAAGTTGAAAAAGTGTTTATTTTCAAAAAAGGAGTTTTTGTCTTTTTTCTTTAAATGTTCTAATTAAATCTACTACAGGCAAACAAAATATCCGGACATCCTGGAAATTTGAGTATTTCTATGTTTACACACACAATTTGATTTTTGAATGGTTGCAAAAATCCTTATGAAATAATCACTAGAATTTAGTGGGGAAATTTCGACCAATTCAGAACAAAACAAAGCAGCTTTTTACCCGGGTTTGAAAACTGGCAGATTTAAGTGTGTAAATTTTGAAATGTGGTGGTAAATATGGAAATCACTCACCTATAAAAAGAGTTAAAATGAATGCCAGGCCAGTTTCCTATGTTTGAACCCCTACATCACTGCTTGGTGGAGGTGCCGGTCCAGACTTGATATTACTCAAGTGCGCTTTTATTGTTTTGCACAATTGGTGCCGCTTCCTAAGTCAAATGAATCAAATTGTATGGAAATATGAACAATACACAGGAAATTTTAGTTCCCAACATCTTCTAGTTTTTATTACATTGAATTATTAAAAGTATTTTTTAATTATGTATATATTTTATATTATTAAGAGTAGAAAAAATATAAAATCAATTAACACTTGTTTGTTCTCTAATATTTTGTGTTTTTATAAATACTTAGTAATTTAGTAAGAAATTTTTTTTGGATCCCGTCCTGTTACGTGGAAGATCAGGGTGAAAAATCCTGTTCCCGTCCCAAGTCTGATCTAATAATTCCTCCTGAACACCCCTAGTACTTTCCTAATGCAGCGGGTCCTTGTTCCGTGGGTATTGACTGATCCTCCTCGTGTTACAGCCGACGCGAAACTGTCAGACGGCTGTTTGACCACGGCGGGTAGGTAACCGTCGACAACCCGCACCGTGCCCTGGCTCTAGACCCCCAAGAGGCCACCACACACGAGGCAAGCTCTCTGGACGCTGAGTAGATTTACTGTGTGAACACATACTCAGTATAGCCCAGTACAACTCATCATGGATGGGAGGCAAATGCCTTAGTCTGCAAACAACATTTTAAATATAATATATTATTTACACTTATTACAAAGGTTAGGCCTACTTTAGTTATTTTATTCTTTTTCTATTCAATATTTATTTGATGAACAGTTACCAACATAAATTGAATAATTTACAAAAAAATATTTAATTATCTCTTACAAAAATGAAAAATAAATTTACAAGAGAAAAATAAATACAGTAAAGTAGTAGGGCCAACATATTTTAAGTAATGGAAAGAATATGATAAATAAAAAAATTGTATTTAGTACTTACTAGAACTGCCCTAATAATCTCAGTGTTTACCTACAGTACGTAGGTATTAATGGAAATGAGTGTTACATCAACTTTAACTCCCACGTTGTGTGTGGCTATGTTTTCTGTTTTGGAAACCTTATTTTTTTAAAGTCAGTATGGTTCTCTAAAGAGAATTACGCAATGTAGGTGGTAATACGAACAATACGGTTGGGTTGACTACAACATAAAGTGAAATCTTCAAGTATGTTTTTATTTCCACAATGCAAATTCTGTAATAATAAGTTAATAACCAATACAAGTTCAGCAGGGTAACATGATTAGATAACAGGAACAACGATCGGTCCCTTGAAATAATACGCCTTAAACTGTCCGACCTTCTTTCCATCCACATAGTTAAAAGAGTGGAAGCACTTCTCGCAGAAGTAACACGGCGTGAACGGAACGCGAATGTTGTCTTCCGTGAGCCACCGCGCCGGCGACCGGTTACACGTGAAACAGCTCTGAATCTTTGGGTCCGAGTTGTACACGACGTAGGGATAAGACGCAGACGACCGAGATTCCCGCGCGTGAAGGAGTCGTACGTCGGAGAAGGTCAACAGGTGTTCGCAGTTCCCCTGGTGCATGAAGAGGTACGGGTACCCCAGCTGGACGGTCAGGTCTTCAACCTTGACGGAATCCATGGTGGACGCGTCGAAATCTGCGATGTTCTTCTCTAGTGCCCACTTGCGAATCACTTCACTGTAATCGATGTTGTCTGGATGAGAAAAGTCGTTGTAGAAAGTACCGTTGATGAAGAAGAAACACGATTTGTAGATGTCCTGAAATGTTGAATGGGTTGTTCATTTAGAATGGCTTGTTGAGATCTACAGGGTTGCCTTGGTCGCCCCACTGAAAATCAGTTACCTGTGATTGAGTGGGTAGACTCTAAATATAAAATGTGTTTATTTACTTTTATTTAAGGAAAACCTCAAAATTGTGAATCTGGTAATAATGTGTGAATCATTTAAAACATGAACTAAGCTT
This sequence comes from Sweltsa coloradensis, assembly GCA_024449915.1. Taxonomy (NCBI): domain Eukaryota; kingdom Metazoa; phylum Arthropoda; class Insecta; order Plecoptera; family Chloroperlidae; genus Sweltsa; species Sweltsa coloradensis. The sequence goes on along the minus strand of JAMZAV010001984.1, from coordinate 11,550 downwards.
ATTTACGTTAACCTAATTTAATAATCAGTACTATTTATTTAAAACATATAAATGTACATACTGTACATAGATTTTACGTGTCTGAAACCTAAAGCTCCAAACGCACTACAGCCGTTCAGTGCAGTTAATTCAGCTTTCTGCGTTAAATTGAAGTGCACTGACTCATATGAGACACCGCGCACTTGCTCAGCTCCGGCCAGTACGTCGTATCTTATCTTAACTTCCCCTCTTCAGCTTGGTTACATTTATTCTCGATGCTCGAGCAAGCAACTTGTACGGATGGACAGAGTAGAAGGCGGTTCTAATTGAAGAGAGCACCGTGTTGAGTTCGCTCCTAAATATTTGACTACTGCGAGGTCTAGAAACTGATCAGGACTGGCAAACCGCGTGTCCCACGGCCCTGAGTGAATAGTACAGTGCGCGGTATTGGACTGTACGGAAGTGATTACCCTTATCACTCCGGCTACTGGGCCGAGCTGAGCGGCTGTAGTGCGTTCGCAGCTTTATACTGTGAACCTCTTTGTGAACTTGTTTTAGTTAAAATACAGTTCCACACTTTCAATTATTGATACCATGGGTGGGGCAGGTACCATGGGTGGGGCAGGGGTAAGGCTCCGCGAGCGGAAGTCGCTGGGAATATTATTCACACATAAGGAACAAAAGTATACACTTTCAAAAGGTCCCTGATCTGCCTCGTATGCAAGAAAGTATATTATTTTGATTTGTTTATTGATTGACGTAAAAAAAATAACAATAATATTTATTGATCGATACGACGACAATCGACTGCAATGGGATATTCAAATTCAAATCGAACAACCCTAGTAAAAAAAGCATGAACCGATTAAAAATAGCAAAGTAAACCACAGAATATTAATCTCCCATGTATCGGATACGTGAGGCCAGTGTCTCACCTTAGCGGTCTCTTCTGGAAGGCTATAGGGGTCGTTGCTGATCTCTCCCGGTACAGATATGTCGGTGACGCACGTGATGACGTCTCGGAGTCGCTCCAGCGTCTGGCTGCCGAGGATAACTATCTCCTGGCTGAACCTGGGGTCCCTCTGGTTGCGCTTCGTCTGAAAATAAATACAATCCAATGGTTTTAAATCAGGTACTATCAGGGATATTTTGATTTAAATCAAATGATAGCCTACAACTACATGTTTAATAAAAATAATTGATTTAAATCAAGCACACTTTTTCTTCAGCTACAAACACAAAAGTTTTAACTTACTCTATGCAAAATTTCCTTTAAAAACAATGTAGGCCTAGACTATTTTAAATTTTCTGAAATGCTTGTAAAAGTAGGCCTATTGATCCACTCACCAGCTTGACAAGTTTTGAAACATTGATATTGTTGATTTTAATCAATAAAAATTAATTTTCAATCGTAAAAAATATAATCTGATTCAAATTGAAAAGTTGATTTAAAAATTGAAAAATCACACATCCTGGACCGTGAGGCCTTTAGGCCTAGCCTATTGGTAGGCAAGGCCAAAATTATACAAATTAAAAAATATATATTTTAAGGAGGCTTGGGTGTAAACACTCATGATAGAAATCAAGGGGGCGTCCGATCTGCCACAATGAGAATCACCCCTGTACTAGTTTGTTTGTACGCAATTTGTGAAGCGATACGGTAGGCGGCGCCTACATGTTTTTAGACTAGGAAGCTTCGCAAACCCTTTTTCAGGCGCGTTGTTGGATGAGCGTAATTGGTGCTTTCAGCTGCCATGTGTTATGCGGATTTTCTGTTGTTCTGTGAAAAAATCATGACAAAGGATTTTAAAAAATTAGGCCTAAATTAATTTAAATTAAAATTTAACTTAAATTTTTTTTTAATTAATCGAAATTTAAAAAAATGAAAAAAATCGTAAAATTGCCATTTTCATAAGAAATGATTATTTGATTGCGCTCAAATTTCACATGAATAAATTAATTCATAAAATTAAGGTTCTGTGAAAAAATCATTACAATAGGATAAAGCATGTAGGTGTTAGCCCTATGTCAAATAATTGTTTAAAAAAATAAAAAAACACGTAAAATTTTTATTTTCATGAGAAATAATTTTTCGATTGCGCTCAAATTTCACACGAATATCTAAATTATAAAATTAAGGTTCTGTGAAAAAAATTATTAAAATCGAATAAAGCATGTAGGTGTTTTAAGTCGAAGAAATTTTTTAAAAATCGAAAAAAATCGTAAAATTGCGATTTTCATGATAAATAATTTTTTGATTGCGCTCAAAAACGTGGCAGTTCTAAGTTCAGAGATTTTGAAGGCCTCCAGAAAAGTCCATCCTAATTGGAGTATCGGTTTAGCCGGAATCGTGTGGACAAACACAAAAAATAAAAAAACATTCCGGATTTTTTTCTCCAGTGAAGTGAAATGGAATCTTCGCTTCGCTCGCTACGCTCATCTAACTACAGAAATGAAATGAATGTTTTTGACATTTGAAGTCAATTATTCTCAATGATTGATGGTTCTCCTTGTAAAATTAGGATTTTAGTACATTGGATGTTGGATTCCGGGTAATGATTTATTAGGCTAAACTACAAAAAATAATTTATACAAATAACGTTAACACATTGGTAGCCTATCCTACCAGGAGGTCCATTTACTAAAAGTGACAGCGACAGTAACAACTTTAGTGATAATAGTCCACCGAAACGACAACTTTAGTGAGAAGAGCAAGTGAGAAGTGCCACCTCGAATTTTCAATAACCAAATTAAATTGTAATTACTTAGGCCTACATTTGCTGCTGTATGTAGTACCAGTTGTTTATTACATAAGCCTAAGGAAACATCGGCAGACGGCGTTAAAAATGTTGAATGTGTAATTGTTTCCAATACACAGCTTAAATAAGCTTAGGTAAAGCTTCTCACTAAAGTTGTCAATCTCACCGTCACTGCCACTGTCCCTATTACTCAGTAAATAGACCCCCAGGTAAGCTATATTTGAACAAATGGGAAAAAGGAATGTACCTTAGGTAGGCTATTAATCAGGGATTGGAACCTTTATTCATAACGGTTCCGGTTCTGGTTCCATTTCCAAATTTTATAACGGTTCCGGTTCCTAATGTATAAAGGTTCCGTAAGAACCGGTTCTTAACGGTTCTGGTTCCGGTTCTTTAAAAAATATTTTGTGCAGAGCCGTGGAAAGTTGTAAATGTACAAATTTTGACTTTTGGACATGAAGGTTAAAAATTAAAATTTAGTCATAAAAATAAAATAATTACAATAACAAATGGAAAAATAACCAATTGCATACGTAACAAACCACACGTAACTACTTTCCTCTTACGTTCCGTTCCAACTTCCAATATTATTTTATGGGGGATATGATGGCGATCCCAAGTCCCAACGAAAGGGGAAAACAAAAATCTATCCAATATAGGCTATAAAAATGTCATCTTTATTCCTTACCTTGATTTCTATAGAACACGTTCCTACATTGCACTTAGAACTGTTGCTCGCAATGTCATATTTAAAAAAATTTCTTACATAAAAAAAACTGAATAGACAAGAATTTTTTTCAAAAACTAGTGAACGAATTTTAAGCGTTTTTATTTGAAGTTGAAATTTTAATTTTGTTGAAAATTAAAAGCAGATATTTTGGAATCTGTAAGAACCTTTAAGAACCTTTAAGAACCTTGTGTAATATAACGGTTCGGTTCCGCTTCCGGTTCCATAGACCACCTGTACAAACGGTTCCGGTTCTGGTTCTACTATATGAAACGGTTTCAAACGGTTCCGGGTTCCGGTTCCAATCCTGCTATTAATTATAATTAATAACACCTAGAGATAATGTTCTTACGTGTGCAAGGTAGTACGGCCAGAAAACTCGCACAACGACCACCACAGTCTCATCAGGAATGAGGTCCGCCACTTCGCATGGATTGAACATAGGGGTACGCTGGAAAATAAATCAACGTTAAATTAGGGCCAGCAGCTTTTATTGTCTAGAGAGATAAGATGAGAGCCTAATGGAAAGTTAAGTTTGATTATAAAGCTCCTGCCTACAGGTAGGCCTAGATGCCTACAGGTAGGCCTACCCACCGGTACACAAACTTGTGCTGAAAATAGATTTTCACATTTTTTTGTATTCATTTTGTACTTTGTAAACGTAATTCATTCTTTTTAGGCCTAGTGTCTAGGCCTACTACCTATTATTAGATGTAGCTAGGTATGCATGTAAACCCTTTATGTAGGCCTCCCTACTCTTGTAGGCTACCGGTACGGCGGAACTGACTATTAAGAGTGGGGCTAGCTAAATTGACTAGGTAGCCGGGTAGGTACCTAGGCCTACCCATTTGTGAAAGGGTTGCCCAGTTTTTTTTTTTTAGATTTAGATCTAGTCCACTGTGGAGGAAAAGATAAGAAACCTATAGGAGCGTGTACGTTTGGTTTGAATAATGAGGGTTATTTAATTATTTCAAAATTAATCATAGCATAGGCCTACATTTATACAATTAGGCCTAGTACAAACCTTGAATAAAATATTTCCGTATTTAGAACGAACTCTTTCATCTTTATGTTTCAATCTGATTTGAACTGTTTTGTAGTTTGAGTTCTCTGGGAAAGATTTCAATTTCTGCATTTCCGTGTTCGAACCTTGCTCGAGGTCCAGAGCCAGAATGTCTCGGATGCTAGGTTCAGCTTCGGCTAAAACTTTCCATCCGAGGCCTATATCAGATATTGTATCCAGGCCCAAGTGTTTGATGGTTTCGTCAGACATGTTGGGACTATTGGTAGGTGTAGGACCCAGATCTCTAAATGCCAACATTGCATCAGATACAAAATTTCTTGGCTTAGGCTTGGCAGGATTATTCGTGTTTGTAGGCCTTGTGGGTTGACCAAGAACCGTTACTTCACCTGAATCCAATGGACTAGGGCTAGCCCTAGAGCTAGGCCCGGGCTCTTGTGGACCTGAATCACATGACATCTCAAACGGAACAAAGCCCCATACACTTTTAGACTCCTTAACCTTGTTACTAAGGATCGAACAATGTTCTTTTATTTGTATTGGTTTCGACACCCATTTAGGATTATGACTATCATCACCCTGATACATCGCACTAGGTCTACGAAGGCGGCCCAGCATTCTCACTCGTAGGCTTGGCCCTAAGCCTAGGGTGACCTAAGTTAGACTTAAGCTAGGCCTAGGCGTATAGGCCCTAGGCTAGGCCTAAACCCAAAGTTGTGCAAACAGTTCACAAACAGGCCCAAGGGCTGTAGGGTCTATGTTCACAGAATTACTGGCAATAGCCTACAGAGCCTAGCTAGGCCTTGTTGATAATGGTGATGAGAGAAGATTCGGTCCTCTAACACCCTGTGCACAGAAATTAACGATAAACCAAGAATAATAGGCCTATTCACAATGTTTATTTAATCGACATAACCTAAAAACCTGCCTGTCAATACAACGGATCACGGTGAAGTTAGCACCAGTGCGGTGGTGTTCAGCCATCCCACAGCCTTGTTGAATACATGATAAAAGAATTGAGCGCGTATTTTAAACTGCTTTCAATAAAAGTCCAAAATATTGATATTTCGTTTGCTTTGACCATTTAATCAATGCTTTGACTGGGGAATATAATGTTTAGTGTTTCTTCAAACACACTTACCAAAGTCACTGATTCATTTTTCGTAATTTTATCATTTATTGGATTATTATTATTATTATTATTTCAGAAAATAGTCATTAACAAGTACACATCGTTCATGACTTTGCAAACGGTATATTAATCTTTTAATTTTTAAAGTAGTAGAATCATTGAGTGTGGTACACTCGGCGTCAGAAATAAATCAAGGGGTCTCGTTGTACAATACCCTGCCTTGATTTACTTCAGACGCCGGGTGTACAATGGCATGACAGTACCGGTACAGCTATCTCCTCCCATCGCCACTCTCAAGCAGGGAGTAGTTTACTGCTCGAAACTAGAGACGAGCTCTGGTTGTCGTCGTCAATGTCCCCTACTCCTCCTCTCGACGTCCACACCGGCGACGACGACGACAAAGACGATATTATATCGATGACAAAGACGACAACGACATCAGAAATCCTTGCCAATGGCTAGATCTGTTCAGCAATGGTCTGTTCTAACTGCATCCTCTACTTTTTGGTCAAATCAAGAGGCCGTCGACAAAACTCAAAGAAATGGCTTGCATAATAATGTCAATCACGATAAAATGTATTTATTTATTTATTTAACGTCTATCCTTATCAGTTAAAAACTGATTTACACAGGACAACTAAATAAATCTCATTACATAGATGCAGACACAACAACGAATGGTAAGATTGAAATAATAGCATTACAACCACAATGTATTAATAACACACAAATTCAAAATAAATATTAAATGAAATTAATTGATGAACCGAAAAAAAAAATTAAAAGAAAAGAAAAGAAAAGAAAAGAAAAGAAAAGAAAAGAAAAGAAAAGAAAAGAAAAGAAAAGAAAAGAAAAAATTACAAAAGAAAAACTGCAGAGCTCTCACCTCGCACAATGAGAGGCGGTTGTAAACGTCGATCATCTCAACAATTAATTAGGATTTTAAATGTCATCCTCCTCAATGACACGGCGGTCTAGCAAAAAGTAGCGTACAATGTTGGTATTCATAGCCTGATCAAAAGTAATTCTTCAAGTTTAGCTAACGTAATATTGGCTACGGCCTTCTAACGGTTGTCGCGCCCTTATGAATAAAATAAATAAATAAATTGTATTTAGAATCTCCCAACTCAGTTATAACTGATTTTCAGTGAGGGACAGTACATCAAAACGACCAAGCCAACCCTGTAGGCCCTGATGCAATCGACGAGTGAGCGATAACCAACCAAAGATCGATTTTTTTAATAGGAAATAATAGCATCAGTGGTATGGACAGTGCGAACACCCGCGGATCAACGCCAGAATCAACAAGGCCGATTCAGAAACTTTGAATTTATTATGTGCTTCGTTGCTAGGACGGCTCTAAAGTCACCGTTTACAAACTCCTTAGACAAGAACTGATGGACTTTGGAAAATAAAATCTTCTGACTTTGGCGGGAATCGAACTCTGGACCTTCTGCATTGGAAGCAGATACGCTAACCACAAGACCAACGAGCCACACTATAATATATATAAACAAAATAATATATACAATTAAATAAAGTAGGTAACTAACCACTGACCTCTTAAAACAGGAATATCCATTGGAAATATAAATTTAAAATTATTTACATGTCTCGTGGATACATGCAATGCATGTATGCCCCTTTTCCTGGTGAAGGGATGTCCGAGGGCTGTTTAAGAGGACTCATCACTTGCATTCACATTAACGATTGAGGAAAACCTAGAACAAAACAAAACCTTCAGTCAGGATTGCCGGTCTCGACGGGATTTGAACCCGGGACCTCCCGAATCAGAGTCGCGCGCTCTCGATGATGATGATGATGATGATGATGATTGATGATGATGATTTGTTGCGTCAATGCACTGAGGCTATTCGAGACGATGAGTGGTGATAGATGAGGATGAAGGACGATTACAAAAATGAAACATGTCTTACCTGAGATTCGAACCCAAGTCCTCGTAGAGCAATACGCTTTGGTCCTGCGCCTTGAAAGTGAAACGCAGACAGCCTACTGACTTGAGTGCTGATAGACGTTAAATAAATAATAAAAAAAAATAAAGGTTGTAGAATACAGAACTGATTCTAAAAACTGATGATAATATATTGCAGTGTGATGGGATTGTGAAAATGGACTTACAAGACCAATTAATCAAAACACAGGTTGATATGTCGATTTGAAGGGTATTAAATTTGCAAAATTTGTTACCAAAATTTTTCATTTATCATAAGAATTGGCAAAGATACAGTATTTTTACGGTACAACAAAATAATAATAATAATAATAATACCTAACAATAATTTTTTATAGTAATTTAATATATAAACTAATAATTCTCCCTTAAAGAACACTTTTTTCACTCTTTTTTTAATTTAAAGGAATAAAAAAATAATTTAAAAAAATAATAATACCTATATAGGCCTAAATACATTGAAATAATAACAATTATTATAAAAATTATGATGTTTGGCGCAGTATTTGTAAACTATTCCTTTTCTGTGGCTTTTTGGATTGGTCCCGAAGGTCCCTTTTTCGCTATTCCCATCACATGTGTAGTTTTATGACTTTTGGCCAGTTTTAGCCGGTTTAAACCAGTTTAAGCCACTGGCCTGGACAAAACTAATAAAATCCGGCTTTTTGCCAACCCTGGTTTAAATGAATAAAGTTTCATGTGGTTGATGCCAATTTCTGTATGAATGACTAGTAATTTGTTGTAGGTGCCTTGAATTCGGTTGATGGGGGAAAACTTAATAACATCAATACGACGAGCTCATGGAATTTTGAAGGGGATGTAATTTCTTGTAAATCTTGTAGTAAATCTTTGAAATGTAAAATGTGCTCTGATAGCGACATGCATTAATCCCTTGTTAACATCGTCCCAAAATGATTATTTTTTGTGTGAAAATTGGAGTTCGGAAAGTGGTCCAGACTGTTTATGAAATAAGCTGTATTTGCTGTCCCGAGCTCATCAAACAGTCATAACGTTGCAGTGCAGCTGTAAGAGTGTTGAGTTATCTCGGACAAACACTCGGCGGAGGCAGGTACGCGAGGTGATAACAAACAAGAGGCGACAAGTATTATCTTCTGACTGATCAGGCTTGGATGTCGGCATGTGCGAGCTCTGGCTGTTGCTGGCCCTCTCAACCGTTCTCTCGTCAACACCTGTAGCCGTCGCGGAAGATGAGGAGAACCCGTTTGCAGGTAAGAACACGCCTTTCATGTGTCAATACCCTCCTAGCAAGAAAAGCAATTAACAGACGATTTAATTCAAAATTACATCAACTTATATTTCAGTTCAGTTCAGTTTGAGTGCAATAAGTAACATTTACTTTTGCTTGTTATACAGTACCGGGTATATTTACCCTTAAAAGTAGAATGAACATAATTCCAAAGGAGATAACGCTTTTACGCCATTATTTGGCAGAATTTAAAGAGGGGGGCTTAGCTGTCATTCAGCTGAGTTTCGCAGCAAGGAGCACGAAATACTTGACGAGAGACGGGTTCGGTAACCCAGTTCATTGATAGGTCATCAAGGCCTCTATGGCCCATTGCGTCTTGTTGATATAAACATTTTGATGAGTGAGGCTATTGTCGTGATAATCGGATCAGTTGACATAGCTGTGAGGGCGTCAACTAACCCGTCTATTATGGTGAAAACTGAGGCTTCCGGTGTATTTGAGGAGGCTGTTAGTTCAGGTCTGGGTTGGGCCAGGCGGCGAGCAGCTGGGGGGCGATTTAAGTTATTAACAACGTCTGCAAATGAATGTTGAGGGTTGAGTGGAATAACTGGTGGCAGGTTACTGTGGTCAGTGGACTTTTTGTAGGCTCGACGAGTGTACTGAGTGCCTTGTGGAGTACGAGCATCCAGGGCGCGGAGATAGGTGGGGCATTTGCGATAGGACGCAGGATGGTCTTGTTTACAATTAAAGCACTTGGCGGGTTCGGATGGAGACTTTGGGCAGTCTTTAGATGGGTGATAGTCGGCGCACTTGAAACACACCGGAACAACGTTGCAGAAGTGTGAAGAGTGTCCAAACTGCTGGCAGTTAAAGCACTGCCGTGGGCCTTTCGGCCCACGATAGCGCTCCACGGTAACTCGGTGGTGGCACACGCGTTCCACCAGGTGAAGGGGATTACCAGGGGCGTTAACTTGCGTAGTGATGACGAACAGAGGCATCGGTTGTCTTTCTCTTTCTCCTCCTTCTTCAGCTCGGTGTGTGAGTTGACGTACGTCCAAGACCGAGACGCCCTGGCTCTGAAGGTCGGAGAGTATGGTAGCTGTTTCCACTGTGGCAGAAATGCCACGGAGAACAAGCTTCTTAGTTCTCTGTTCCGTCGTAGGGAATGTGTGAAACATAATTTCTTTTCCTTTGAAGTGTGTGATTAGGTCATCATAGGTTTTCCGGGAGTCCGGCTTTATTTTGAAAGTGTCACTTGTTGATGATATTGTTACTTTTCCATTGGTAGAGGCATTAATTATGCGAATGAGCGAATTATACGTCGGGACACCGTAAACTGTAATGGGGGGTGCTCGGTCCTTGGGTTTAGGGAGGCGGTCACTGTTGCTTTCACGTATTGAGTTGTGGGTTGAGACATCGTCGCGGAATGTATGCTGTGTTTTGGAGGAGGAGGCAGACGAAGACATCGAGTGCGCATCTCCTGCAGACTGGTCGTGATCCATGGACATGTCTCGACCTGGTTTTAACATATCCATGTTAAGTTCAGGGTAGATGGCGTCATTAACCTGAGAGAGAGGCTCGTAGCGATTTGACAAAGCTATGGGCTGGGAAGTGTTATGACTTAGCTTTGATGAAGAAGCAGATGAAGTTGATGGCTGTGAATTGCCGTCGGCGTTTGGGGCCGCCTTGAACTTCTTGTTTAAGAAACTTGGTTTATAACAAAAATCAGTGTCTCCTGGGGAGCAGAATCGTGGGGACCGTTTACTCAGCGGCAATTTGGTCCATTTGTCATTGTTTTTTGTTGGTGGCTGGGTGTTGCTGTCCAACAGGGACTGTATTAGTTTTGAAGGAATCATCTTAGGTGGGTTGGTTGACATTGCGTGGCTGGTATAGGCACTGTACTATGATAGCACTAGTATTAGGTGTGAAAATAATCATTTGACTAACAATTGACATCACTTGATTTGGAATTGAGATGAGTTTATGGCAAGTGATATGAATTATTTAATAATTTGTTCAAATTATAGATTGTCAAACTGTCAATGTAAAATAATGTCAATAATTGGCTTCTGTAAATGTTACCAATTAGTAACATTTGGTAACATTTCCAGACCAAGTTATATCATTTAAAATGCCAATTGCTTATCGCTTGATTGTTTCAAATATTAGTTGATTGGTATCATTTGGTAGGTATCAATTGAATTGACATTACATTCCTTTTGTTGCTTGTATATAATTAGAAACACTTGATTTCAGCATGTTTATATTACCATCTGTGAATTTTGTTATAGAATTTAAAGTAACTTCTATAAGCTCTTAGAATTTAAATCTACGTATTTAAATTCTTGTAATTAAGCGTATTTGTTGCTCTACGTATTTTTTACAACAATATTGCTATTCGAGCGTGATGGGTAAAAGACTATTGCAAAATACCCATGCTTGTACGAGTTTCGATCCCGCGACCTCCTAGTGATACTCTTGGACCTGCGCTTCAATCGTAAGTAGTACCGCGGACCTGTCAAAATAACGATGTTTTTACAAGAAAAACCATACGAGAAATTTCTTAAACAAGTCACTGTCGTAGAATAAAGAAAACTGCAATAAAAACATCTCATTTACTACTCACAACTATATGGGTATGTCACACTGACACTTTAAAAAGTAAATGTTTCAAAATGCCTTAATCCATGGATGGCACGAAAACCCAGTACACCATAATCATAGTTCATAATCTTTGCCCACGTTCAACCCCC
>JAMZAV010001983.1:0-167240 GCA_024449915.1 Sweltsa coloradensis | reverse complement strand
TTTATGTGATTAGACGAGTGAGCGCAGCGAAGGAAATTACATTATAACAAAAGTAACGTTGCCATGGCAACGAAAACTCGCACGAGGTTCGCACTATGCATTGCCACCTAGAAGTAATCAAAATACCATCGAGGAAGCAGTGTATTATTTGTAACGTTTTCCCAAAGAAATGATGTCAAGATCCTCTAGATGGCGGTGGATTTTATCCATTCTCTCCTATTTTACAAATTTTCAGCTAAATCGGTCAAGACCTTAAGACTTATTGGTATGTAACATTATGGGAATGTCGTACTCGGGTCGTGTTGCACGTACCGGTGCTCGCTCAACAACGCGTCCAACTGAGCGTTTTCCTAGTACTATACGCCGACTGTGATATTGCTAATTAATACAAGTTTTTCTAAAAACAAAGTGTTTTTAAATTATATTAAGTGACAATATACACATGATTATGCTCTACGGTACACACCACAACTTAAACTGCGTTGCGGGCTGCTCGACTGGCACTCTACATGCGACGTGACCCAATCAACAAAGCGCACTTTGCAACATGTGATTTCCTTGTCGCTGATTGTTGTAAGATAGGTACCAAACCAGGGCATTGCTTGGCAAACAATCCTGCCTAGTAATGTCCCCAATTGGTTTGTTTTGCGGCGTATTGTCTGTTCAAAGGTAGTTTTGCGCGTAAGATACCATTAGCGAGCCCATTTGCATTATTCAACATACAATTAAGAAGCGTCAACACTCTCTGTTGAGATAAGTAGAGATGCTTGAGTCTAGGCTGGTTGTCTTTACGCCTTGTAGCAGCTCGAAGTGTATGGAGGAGGGAGTTGTTTCTTGGATGTAAGATAAAAGCTAAATCCCTTGATGATGTGACATACAAAATCACAACGTTCCCAAAGGATCTCGTTAGAATGCACACAGGGGTAGTGTTGACGGTATCGCTATACCCGTTTTTTGGCAGTGTTTTTACGTTATCTATATTAAAAATAAATACAAAAAATATTCTAAAAATTATTTATCCATAATACTGGATACTTCTGAATACATCTGTACATATAAAAATAAGTTTTTCGTTTTCGGGTACACATCATACCAGTTTTACCCAAAGCCCTCAGTACAACAACAATACCTATTGGTACCGCTAGATTCGTATCCGCTACTATATAAAGGCTCAACCGTACACATTAGTAGATCGAACGAAGTAGGATTGGCTAGCCTATGTTTAAGAGTTCAAGCTGAGTGCAAACTACCTCAATAAAAGACGGCCGAATATGCTATGCTGCGACATCCCAAACAAAACACAGTTCTAATTTAAGTTTTTGGAGATGCGTTCGGCGGTCTAGGTATGAAGTATAGATAGCTTGTTTATTTTAATTACTGTGTAAATAGTTCTGTCCTTCAGCGTGTAAATGAAATAAGAGATCTTGGAGTAATTTTTGCGACAAATTTGTCGTTTAATCAGCATATCAAAAATAGTTCCAAAAGCGCATAAAATGTTAGGATTTATTAATCGGAACTGTGTGGACACATTCAGTGAAAGAACATTACGCCACCTTTACATAACTAGTCAGGCCTTGGAATCCAAACCATGTCACAAAAATTTCTGTCATAGAGAGAGTGCAACAACGATATTTCAAACACTTGTGCTTCAAGGCTAATAAGGAATATCATAAGAGTAAATTATCTTGGTATGTGTTCTGACAACAATCTAAGTACCCTTGATAGCCGTAGGAAAATAAGCCTAATTTAGATTTGCACAATAGTAACATTCATCACTTTCGAAAGCAACTAAAAGAAATATTATAATCAACTTCACTAATGTCTAATGTCGCTCGTGCACTCACATACAATTCATATTTACACTTTACATATCTCACACAATCAATCACTCAAACATACAAACAACATCACTCACATACATTCGAGTTTATAAAATTTTCATTTTTATGTAACTAATTTTACATTGTATTGTTGTGTCATATTTTTATTGTTATGATTTGGTTAATTGCACATGTGGGACATAATTGTCCTGTTGTAATGTGGCCACAAATAAATAAAAATAAATAAAGAAACAATAAGCAATAGCGAGGATAGTATAGAATAGTAAAAATATAGTATTTTGAAAACATTAGACGAGAATAATTTTTAAACGTTTACTGATTCGCTTATAAAAAGAAGCTTATAGAATTGATTGCTATGCAAATTACCAATTACAATATGAAGCTGAACATAATTAGCTAAGACAACTTTTTTGTGAATCTTGAACTAACTGTTGACGTATTTCATAAAGATCTGTGAAAGACCAACATAATAAAATTAAAATTAAGTTGTACGAAAAGTTTAATTGGTTTCATGTTTTCGTACAGATTTTAATGCAATGAAGTATATTTGATGGAAAATTAAAGTTTCGTTCTAATTCTACCAAGTCATGTGAGTTAAAAGGAAGCGGATGATACGCCAATTATTATTGGGACGTAACATTTCACTCAGAAACGACGTTTTTCAGATGGCAATTATTTGTATGGTGTAAATGAGTAGAATACTTGGAATATAAATTGAAGACTTGTTTACAATGTAACAATTCGGACGAAATCTAAGTAGCAAATCAAGGTCGGACCAAATATTCTCTGCTGACCCCAAAACTAATTTTCAACAATTGAAATATTTTTTATTGGATCGCCCCTTATAAAAGCTTTCATTACATTTCATGGTTGCTTGGTTTAAAAAATATAATTTTTTAAATTCAAATTTATTACATTTTCGTTTGGGGGGTGGTTAGACCAACCCACCCTAAGAGCGTTCTAGTGGATTTTTTTTGTGTTTTCAATGATACCAGATTTGCTTCTGTTGCAATTTGTCCTAGGTTCGGACTAAAATTTGCGGATAGACCCTGAACTAAATACTTGCCGATAAAAAAATCTGCCGACAGTTGAAGCTGGATGGTCTAGCTCTCAATTCTAGCTGGACATCACACGTACACTACATCGAGCGAGGGTCGTGTAAAACGCTTGAAGGAGTATACATACCTAGTCTTACCCATTTTGGTTATTCCCTAGGTAATCTATAGGCTGAACGCATTCAAATGTCAACACAATTAATTTAGATGTTGAAGCAATAACCTACGATATGAAGCAGTCTAGTTCAACTGCTTCTGTCCACTTGGGGCCGACGCCAAGGGTAAATGTAAAGCCTTAAGGGTTGGTGCACACAATTCACGTCCGATATCTCATCAGAGAAGTGGATGCGAACTATTATTGATTTCAATACCTCTAAAAAATGATTACATTTATTGTTACATTTTTATATTTATTATTTTGTTGATTATTTAAAAACGATATAAAAAACTGTGTACGCGCGTAAATGTGATTTTTTAGGAATCCTCTTCTATGCGAAGTGCAACGAATCAATGGGTCTCAAACGGTTCTATAACGTACATTTAGGTACGGTTTCTAGTTCTAATTCGCAAGGGACAACGAATTGTGCATCACGTCACTATTCTCTACATTTTCCATATTCACATCTGTAATGTATCATAATTATTAGTGATAGTTGTGTTGTCGTCTGAAAAAAGAATATTCCGTTTTCTGCCCCAGAGTTTCAAATGTTTGCTTCGCGTTTTGTATACCTGAACTCTGAGAACGTAATAATTTATTTACGCTTAAAGAAATCATTTATTTTTTGTAGAAGAACGGGTACGGTGACGGGGGGGGGGGAAGAGGGGGGGGGGCACCTAAAATAGGAGCGATACTATTTAACGAACAGATTAGCGAATAATACACCAATAAAACGTTGTCGTGCGTTGATCTCTTTTTCTGGCGATGAAGGGTTAAGGAATTTTCCCCTTTTAAGTCAGACTTGCTCGTACCCCAGGCCCCCAGGATTACGAAATACAATATGTATAATCTTTTTTTGAAGGGCATTGTCAACCAAATAAACTGCATGTCAATCGGAGGTCATCTTCGGGTTTTATCGTGAGACGTGACACACACACAGACGGACGGACGGACGGACGGACGGACAGAAAAGTGATGCATGAGGCCTTCGTTATAAATTATATATTTAACGAAAAAGATTATTGAAATCTCTGAACAATGTCAAAGCCTAAAGTTTAATTATCTGAGTGGGTACGAGGTAATGGAAGGTAAAGTAAAGTTACTAATACAATGAAAATTGAATATTTCTATTTTACTCTTCCTAAATTAACAACACGTTAGTATTTTACTGTAATGGTTATGATGTGCAACTTGGTTGAGATATCAAGAAAGAATACATTATATTTTATTTTTGAGATGAACATCTAACATAATGATACTGTATACTAAAGGCGACAAGCCTTGCTACAACGAAGTTCTGCTTGTTCAAGTCTCATTACTGCATACACAATTAAAGTCTGTACTCAAGACGTCATGTCTTTTGCGTGATTACATTGCGACTTATCTCGGATGTTCAGAGGACGTACTGCACATGGAAACAATTAAGAATTTAATAAACATGAACATCTTGCATTGTTGAAGCATCTGCAAAAACTCTTAAGGTGTTATATTGTGCTTTTAACAACCTTATAGTAAGCGTAAACCACGATTTCTTTCATTAATTGCATCAATTTAAACCGTCGTGTACAATTTCCTTACCTTTCACATTGTTGTAACAATAACGATTTTAACCTCTTCTTCCTAATTATATTAATTTTTAACTCATTTTATTTTGCCCACGAGTTTCAAATGTAAATTTTAATTTCAAACTCTTAAACGGAAACACTATAGCTTCCTCAGATTTGATATATCATTAATTTGTTTTCTTACTTTAACGAAACGACCCCACTCAAGTGGTTTCGAGTAAGAAGCAGGTAACAATATGCATTTGTAATTTTTACACTTGAAAATAAACTAATTAATTAACTTGACGATGATGATGATGATGATGATGATGATAAACAAATCATAAAGAAGCATGCTCATAGTTTATTTTCCCAATGTATAATATTTTATATGCGCATCCCCCATTAGCGTAATTTTGTATAACTTCAAAGTATTAATCTGATGATTGAAGTTTCAGTCTCTTTCAGTTCGACGGTCTTACAGCGCGTGTCCGGGTTCCTAATGGAAATATTCTAAATTGAATTGTGCTCACGACTTATGTTATTTTTATGAAAATGAAAGAAACAACAATCTTTAACTATCACATTATCGAAACATTAAATAATAAATTAAAATTAAAAGTTTTTTTAGAAACGTATATGGATGTTTGTACTTTTGGTTAACAATTGAGTTATGGGTCTTAAACGCAGCCGTTTACAAATTACAACTTCGAATCGTGTGATAGTTGGTTACTCTTCTGTTTAAACACGTTTACGTATATGGTGAAATTAAGGACGGCAAAGTCCAGATTGTTTCAGATGTGAGAGATTTTGTTACAAGATTAAAACGTATGCTATAAAGGTTTTTAATTGGATGGTCTCAGTTGAGTACTTGCTAGGAGTGCTAGGGTCGTACTAAATTATGATAAAATATATTCATAGATGAAAAATTGCAACTTTTATGTCTTTCATTTGCGGGCGTGTGGGGTAGAAGATTACACCCCTCGCCCATATCTCCTCTAGGGAATATTTCCTAGTAAAACGTCCAACACTTTGCATGGGAGGGTAGGTTTTAACGTCCTGACATGTTCATCACTCAAAAGGCTTTACGACGCTGCGACATTTACGTCGGTGTATAAATGTTTGCATATTCAACGTATCGCGACCGGCGACGTCCGCAGTTAATTTAGACGCGTACTTTATTGAATTTCCCATGGGTTATTTAACCCCGTCGTAAAACAAAGTTGACAATATCATGATTTCCAAAACCGGCAGTAATTAATAGGGATTGCATTTTACGCATGGTGGTCTGTGGCATTATTAAATCACATTCTATAAATTCACATTGACAAACATTGATGAATTTTAAAGTAAATGCTTCTAACCAAGGTGCAAAGTTATGTTCGCAGTTAATGAATTGTGGCCATATAGACGGACAATATGTGTATTTTAAGGAGAGGAACGAACACTTGCTAGCAAGTACGTAAGAAGTAATACAGCTGTGTCCAAAAATTATAGACAAATTTACGGGAGGAGGGTTTTAAAATTTCAATAGCAGGTAATAAAAACATAAAATATTGAAAACTACAAATTAATAGTTAAATCCTTCTAAAATACTCAGTAAAAACCTGATAAAGTACTGGTAATTGGATGAGCGTAGCGAGCGTAGCGAGCGAAGCGAAGATTCCATTTCACTACACTGGAGAAAAAAAATCCAGAATGTTTTTTTTTCTTTCTTTTTCTTTTTCTTTTTCTTTCTGTATTTTTGTGTGTTTGTTAACACGATTCCGGCTAAACCGATACTCCGATTGCGATGAAATTTTATGGAGACCTTCGAAATCTCTGAACTTAGAACTGCCACGTTTTTGAGCGCAATCGGGAAATTTTTTCTCATAAAAAACGCAATTTTACGATTTTTTTCGATTTTTAAAAAATTTCTTCGACTTATAACACCTACATGCTTTATCCGATTGTAATGATTTTTTACAGAACCTTAATTTTATGAATTAAGATATTTGTGTGAAATTTGAGCGTAATCGAAAAATTATTTCTCATGAAAATCAAAATTTTACGGGTTTTTTCTTTTCTAAAACAATTCTTTGACTTATAACACCTACATGCTTTATCTTATTGTAATGATTTTTTCACAGAACCTTAATTTCGTGAATTAATATATTCGTGTTAAATTTGAGCGCAATCGAATAATTATTTCTTATACAAATTGCAATTTTACGATTTTTTTCTTTTTAAAAAATTACGATTAATTAAAAAAATTAAGTTAATTTTTTATTTAATTTAATTTAATTTAAAAAAATCTTCGATTAAGTAATGATTTTTTCACAGAACAACAGAAAATCCGCGTAACACATGGCATCTCAATGCACCATATACGCTCATCCAACAACGCGGCGGGACTTAAGCGTTTTCCTAATATGGATCCAGACGATGCCTAACAAAACTAAAATATATATTTTCCTTGTGCGTTTCGTACCTTGTCTAGCATGAAAATCATAACGTGTTCGACAATATATATATAACGAATAACCTTACGTAGATTTTCTATCTAAAAAAATACTTTTCTAGAAGTAAACAAAAATCGTTTGTTTGATCAGTTTGTATATTTATGCGTCCTGACATTCCATAGTAAATTATTATAAATACTAATTGGATGAGCGTAGCGAGCGAAGCGAAGATTCCATTTCACTACACTGGAGAAAAAAATCCGGAATGTTTTTTTTTCTTTTCTTTTTTTTGTATTTTTGTGTGTTTGTTAACACGATTCCGGCTAAACCGATACTCCGATTGCGATGAAATTTTATGGAGGCCTTCGAAATCTCTGAACTTAGAACTGCCACGTTTTTGAGCGCTATCGGGAAATTTTTTCTCATAAAAAACGCAATTTTACGATTTTTTTCGATTTAAAAAAAATTTCTTTGACTTATAACACCTACATGCTTTATCCTATTGTAATGATTTTTTACAGAACCTTCATTTCATGAATTAATATATTCGTGTTAAATTTGAGCGCAATCGAATAATTATTTCTTATGAAAATTGCAATTTTACGATTTTTTTCTTTTTAAAAATTACGATTAATTAAAAAATTAAGTTAATTTTTATTTAATTTAGTTTAATTAAAAAAATTAAGTTAATTTTTATTTAATTTAATTTAATTAAAAAAAATCTTCGACTAAGTAATGAATTTTTCACAGAACAACAGAAAATCCGCGTAACACATGGCAGCTCAATGCACCATATACGCTCATCCAACAACGCGGCGGGACTTAAGCGTTTTCCTAGTAAATAACTTGATAACCATGATAATATTCAATTATGTGCACTGACATTCCGTAGTAAATTATTATAAATACTAATAAATAACTTGATAATCATGATATTCAATGTAAAATAGTTGAAGCAGTTTAGAGTAGTTGTGTAAGTTCTACTATTTTAAACTATTTTGAACCCTTTGAATTATATATTACAAACCATTCACCACAGATCAGTCTCAATACTCGCGTGGTAAACGTGGGAGCAGTGGCGGCTTGAACCCCTGAAACCCCCCGGGGCCAACTTTATAGCATTACACCCACCCACCCACGCATGGGCGCCGCAGGAATTTTGGCAGTGGGGGCGTACATCACTATATGTACTTACGTTGGGCAAGCACAGGGGACTTGGGGGGTACTGGGCAGAGCCCCCCAACAATAGCGCCGCAGGCGAAAATTTTGAAAACCTGGTTTTTAGAATGCGTTTGGTGGGTTTTAGAAAAAAGTAGTGGGCTGAATACAATACCAAAATTATGTAATTTTGTGCAGTCGATACTCGAAACTAGAAAACCACCAAAAGGAATCTTAAAGAAAACCTTAAAAATAATTTACCCCCTTTTTTTGTCCTTTAGTCAAAAGCTTCAGATTCCCAACAATGAGTTGGGCGGTTATTAGTTTTTTTGATTACTGAGATAATATGACTTTACCCCACCTCACATCTTCCTTTTCGCAAGCCTTTTATTGTGACGATCAAAATTCGCATTATTCTATGGAGTGGTATTCTTTTTTAAACTCAAGACGAAACTATTGCAGGTAAAAGACACAATAAGTCTATCTCGCAGAAAATTGCCAACCATTAAATTTAACAAACGTTCATCAGTAAAGAAATCGATTGTACAAGTTTAATCATAAATCCAGACATCAAATAAGGGAAAATTAGCACTTCTGCTGGCTCGTGGCCATGGAGGGGGGGGGGAGGGCAACTGCCCCCTTGCCCTCTCCTGCGGGTGCCCATGCACCCACGTGATGGCGACATATTTTTTGCTACAGTGCCCCAAATTAGGTGGCCTAAAACACTTTTTCAGGCGAGACCTTAAATATGCTGTGGCAAACTAAGCATACCCACCGGCAAGGGCGTCTACAGAAATCTTGTCCGGGACGGGCAAAAATCCCAACTTGTACCTTCGCGGAAAAATTAGGGAAATTTGGGGGGCCTGCCCCCCAACAACCGCGCCGCAGGCAAATTTTTTTTATCAGGTTTTTAGAGTGCATTTGGTGCGTTTTAGAAAAAAGTAGTGGGCTAAATGCAACATCAAAATAATGTAGTTTTTGTGCAGTCGAACTGACATACCAGATATTTCGGCGACGTGTGTACCCTTCTCAATTTTTAATATTAATAGGCCCTATATATAAAATGAAATGAATATTCTAATTCACAACTAAACTATTCTTAAATAATATATGCATATAAATAATAGAGTGGAGTTGATTACTGTACATTTATTTTATGTCATCGAAGACAGCAATAGCTGGATAGACTGAAAAGTATTGTCGGACACTTCTTGGTAAGATATAGCTTTAAAAAAAATGACGGACCAGACCGGCCAGTGGCGTTAAACTTATCTCATAGTTTTTTTTGTCCTTGATTTGTTATTATAATTAGTAGGTGCCTTACAATTGTTATTTATATTTTTAGGGGTGTTGTAACTTTCTATTTTTATTGTATTTCATTATTTTAATTCATTTTCTTACCACAGCGCTAACACAAATCAGTGTATTACACTTTTTCTTGTGTCTACTTCAGCAGGTTCATACATAAACATAGGTGTGGTTTTCTTGTATTAATTCCCATTACAGTGACACCCTCTTTCGAATTGCCACGTGTTTTCTTTTATCCTCTCTCATACTTTTTCTCAATAATTTCTTTCTTTGCCCCCCCCCCACCCCACCTCCCCCCCCCTCCAGGCTACTGGAGCGGCCTCTACCTTGCTCCTGTGGGGTGGGCGCTACTGTCCTGGAAGGTCTTGTCCTTGTGCTCGATTGGGGTTTTTAACAAAAATGTTGGCTCATGAAACCGAAAAAATAGGACTATCAAATGTTAAAAGCTTGGGGACGCATCTCCGAAGCCCCACTCTCCGATGCCCCACCAACATTTTTAGTCTCCGATACCCCACTCTCCGATGGCCCACCTACCTGCTAATGAAGCCCATGTTAATCCACGTAATGTAAGTGCACTCCCACAGCGCGGTAAATGCAAATAGTTCAAAGTGCGAATAGTCTTCTCAAACTGATTATTTACCTGCATTTATAATATATGTATTTAGTTAAATTGAATATTTTGTATAATTACTAACTTTTAATCAAAGTCTCCGAATTTAAGAATATTATTCAATCTTAGTCGAGTTCAATGGTTGAGTCGTGTCTGTTTTATAATAAATATTAGTGGTATTATAGTTCGTTTAGCTATATGACCAGCTAACCTAACCTAACCTTAACTAAACTAAACTAAACTAAACTAAACTAAACTAAACTAAACTAAACTAACCTAAACCTAACCTAACCCTTTTACCTACAATTATTTTGTTCCAAAAATATTTGGTGGCAATATACCCCCCCCAACCTTTTAATAATACAAGTAAGTTTGAAAACGAGACACAAGACTGTTCAAAAGAGAATTATATTTTTAACATTTGAATTTATATTACGTGGTGTAACATGGGTTTCTTAAGCAGATAGATGGGGCATCGGATTCGGAGAGTGGGGCATCGGAGACTAAAAAGGTTGATGGGGCATCGGAGAGTGGGGCTTCGGAGAGCGCCCCAAGCTGGACCAGGGATCTTGGCCCCCCTCCCCCCCCCCCCTGCGGACACCCATATCCACCGAGCACCACTGGTAGTAGGATGGTTACAGAAAAAATATTAGATGCTTGGTGGTACCGCGCGTTTGGGTGTTTATTTGGCACGATCTTTTGAGCGCGCATTTTAAAACCATCACAATAATAATTACATTCCCATCTGACACGAGTATTGGCGTGTTCGGGAAGTTTTCATCATATAGGCATGATACTATTTCTTTAATAGCTCATATTTATGCAGCAAACACTCAATGATTAATAGGCCTACTTACTAACGTCCACACAACGACCGTCCACCCCCATCCACCACCCCCTACCACCCTGACCTGACCACCCACCCACATATTTCTCGCGGGGCCATGGCCCCGAATTTGTATGGTCAGGCCGCCACTGCATGGGAGAGATGCATTTAATTAAGGCAGTGTCGATATAATATGACTGATATGAAGAAGTACGTGTATTCGCTTCTGACGATAAAACCGAAATATGTGCAAACCATTTAATTTCACAAAATAAGCTTGAATTTATAAATCTAAAACAGAAAATGCCAAAATTGAATCACCGCTTAACACCGAAATATTTGTAAATTACATAATAACACCGAAATTAACAAAAATCGTGTTATTAACGACGAAAAGAAAAAAATGGGAATTATTGTCAAATTATGGTGTAATTTTTAATATTGTACGCAGTACTCTTCAAACAACAAAATGTGTTATAAAAATTACTATTTTTAATTTCTGAATTGTAGTAAATAATATCAATTACACCTACGGGAGTGTTTCCCGACTAAACAAATCGAGAAATATCAGAAAAAAATTATGAAGTTAGTCTTAGTAACTAAAATCTTTCTGTTTATAAGTTCATTCAAACTTGTTTGATATGTGGCTAGAATAATACGACAGTCGCAAGCGAATATTTATACGCTTATAAATTGGTAAATATAGATAAAACCGCTAAAATAGAGCTTAAAACCAAAAACACCGAAATCTCCGATTTGATAAACAAAATTCACTTCAAAATAAAACCACTTTCACGGACCTCTAGTGATATGACATTCATTTCAGTCGAGCCACATGGTTCATGGTACCAACCCGCCAGCAAGTCGTCGTTGGAGCCGGGCCTCGCAGGCTTTGCGCTATGAGGGACTCAAACCATCCTCGCAGGTCGATTAATTGCGGGATATATACAACGGGTATTAGTGAAATGCCAATAAAATGGTATCCAATTTCATTGGAAAGATTTTCCGCAGTCAGCGCCGTACAGTGGGATGTTTATTGGGATTTATGCATAGTTTATGCATAGAAAAATTGAGATTGTGAACCATGAATTATGTTGCAGACTCGTTTGCCATTAGAGAGGCTTACACATGAGAAAGACGATTTGCGAGGTATCATAAGCTAACAATGAGTATAGAGATAACGCTAGAGGATTAAAAATAACAAACTCTTTCTGTGCACAAGAAAATATAGCAATTCTTAGTTTACGCACATAGATAATGGGAATATATTGTTTTATAATTGGGGCTTGGAGCACAACTAAACGTTCCGTAATGGCGTCTTAACTCTTAACTTAATTCGACTTCCGATAACATGAGTATATAAAGCTATAAGATTAATACTTTGAGCTCCTGTTGAGAGATATGACACGATTTCGGGAGGTTCCTGGTTTTTTGGTGGTGACTGGTAGGTATGTTGAGATGAGCAGATTTGTGAAAGCAAGTTGAATATAACTAACTTAAAATCATATTTTGTTAATTTGTTTCTGGC
The DNA here is from genome assembly GCA_024449915.1 of Sweltsa coloradensis. Classification (NCBI taxonomy): domain Eukaryota; kingdom Metazoa; phylum Arthropoda; class Insecta; order Plecoptera; family Chloroperlidae; genus Sweltsa; species Sweltsa coloradensis. The sequence continues at coordinate 154,772 of JAMZAV010001983.1, read as the reverse complement.
TAATAACAGTATATAAGGGAGCAAATATCCCTTAAAATCATACTTTTCTGTCCGGTATGTGCGTGTGACACATCTCTCGATAAAAACCGAATATGGCGTCCGATTGACATGCGTTTTTGTTGGCATACCCTTCAACGAGGATGGTACAAAATGTTATTGGTGAATCTGGGTGTTCTGGAATGAGGCTATAGGACCCCCCCCCACCCCCCGAAAGTTTGAATATTCACGTCCTCGGCACCTACAACATTAGTGAGGGCTGGTTTATAATACGACTTCATACGAGTGTGCATATGTCCTTCTTTGTGACAATTAGGCTAAGTTTCAAGCCAATCAATGATGCCTACTAGCACAAAGTACTGTAGTCTACTACTGCTCCCTGTTCACTTCGTTGATATCTGCAGCCAAACAACTGGTTTCACATACTCCATAGCAGACATACATACTTCAATTTCATGGTATCATCGTAATAACCGGTGATGATCAACATCTTTGGTTGGTAATATAGTTTTCGTGATTTAAAGTTGTTTTATTTACTGTTTAAAACAATTTTGGTTTTATAATATTAATTTAGTTCAATTTTAATTATTTGTTGTAAAAACGGTAAAATAAACCCACAGTTTGAGCCTTGTTTCAGGTTATGAAGAAATAACCTGTATTACATTACATGAATTTTTATCGCAACTCATAGATCCCAATGGTTATGGATGATGCATATTTGCGAAATTCAATTTGCGTTTAGCATTTTTATGACCAATAAAAAATTGTTTCATACGATATATACCCAAATTTCCATTTCATACCTCTACGGTATTGCAGCCATAAGGGATTTAAATGCCGAATAGAAAATGTTTTAACTCTCTGGGTTTATTTTTTAAAATGCTTTTATAAAGTGCACTCGAAGAATACTTTTATTTACATCCTTCTCCACTTTTCAGTTTTATATACCCCACTTTAAAACTGCTTCAGTTATAGAAAAGTTTCTGCAGAGAATTACAATATTACATAAGATAAAAGCTATCTTTAAGAATGACGCATTCCGGGAATCAACTGGTGAAAAGAATAATATAGGAGATGGAGTAGCACAATAATAACTACTCAATTACTTCATATTTTATTCTTACCGCAGCTCAAGCCCGTACTCCCCACTCAAACTATTTATAAGAATGATTACTACCACTGAATAGAATAGTTTCTTCGAAAGTTATGGGAATATTTCCAGTCTGAAGGACCCCTACTTGAAATGTTTATATTTTCTTCACAGCTCGCAATTTCTTATAAGAAATACGTTACCCAATGTACCCATCTAGAAAACTGTGAATTATAATGACCCAACCTAGATTTTACGCCTATTTGTCTATAGAATTTATTTATTAATTGATGTACGTGTACTGTGTTTTAATAATGTATAGTTTGAAGTGTTATGTTAAATAACTAACGCCCAACTGGCCAAAGTCCCAGCCCGGCTATCACCTGAAGCAATATTTTCGTAGCAATTCGAACTATCAATATTTCGTTTGAAAATAGCTATTGATTGGATTGCATGCGAAGATAAGACAATGACACAGGGAATTTTTGTTTAGTTTCTACAAAAATATATATATTTATTTATTTTATTGTTTATCCTTGTTATTACATTCAACAACAGCAACAACAACAATTTAGTGAATTCTCTTATAAGTATGGTTTAAGATATTAAGTTATTACAGTTGGTTGTGTCTTCACCATGGACCTGTATGTGTGTTGGTTTTTTCATTTTATATTTTAGCCATGTTTGTGTAGGCGGTTGTTTAGTATATTTACACCTTACAACTTTGTAAAATAATCTGGAAACATTTATTTCAGAAAATTTATTACGAAACTTTATTTTTGTTTAACCATAATATGCACCAGTACCATCCATTTATGGAGCAGGTAACTAGCTACATACGAAAGTATCTTAAACTAAAAGTATAAAGTGAAAATCAATAAAACCAGAACGTAACAATAATAGTAACAATAGAAAAAAAAATAGTTTTTGGTCTTCTTGGATTTAAAGGGTCTATTTCCCCCAAGAATTATTTCTTAAATCGGATTCAACCTGCTTCTTTTTTGTTTCACGTAGATACTAGTGCATCATACCAATCTAAAATGGCCTTGAAACTGTGCACAAATACACTCAAACACGCAAAAAATGCCTCCCAAAACTACACCCTTTCTTGGTAATCACTAATCAGCATATTTTGATCAAACCACTTGCCCAAATTACAAAACAAAATAAAGCTGATTTCCAGAAAAAAAAGTCAATAAGGACCAATATTTTTTGAACCAAAATTCTTTAATGTCACGGGGCATAAAGATTGTCTCTATGTTATTTCTTATAGGTGATATTTGCCGATGGGACCTAGCTAAAAAATGTCCATATTTGACAATTTATTTACCCATTTTTTTTAGACTGAATGAATTTTTTTTAGTTTAGCGGATGAATACTCTTAAGGGTTCCTAGGTAAATTTTGGCGTGGCTCAATATATTAAAATCATCTGTAGGGTATACCCATTCAACCATACATGCATTCATACATGAATCAAAGTATTATTGTCATGCCGCTGGCAGTGGCGTAACTAGGCGCAAGTCGTTTAGGGGGTCCCATAAAAAAAAATAGTTAAAAAAATCAGTATTTTATTCTTGTTTGGAAAATATTGTATTTGTTTTCGTTGCTAAAATGACCGTTTTGTGAATCTAGCGGTTTGATGATGAAATCTAGCGGATATTTAGGAACTTTTAGTGTCCACCATACAACAACTCACAAAAACTACATTATTTTGGTATTGAATTCAACCTACAACTTTTTTCTAAAACGCACCAAACTCACTCTAAAAACCTGATTTTCAAAATTTCGCCTGCGGCGCTATTGTTGGGGGCTTCGGCCCCCAAACCCCCCGTACTTGGTCCCTATATAATACCCCGGAATATTATATAGCCCCCCCGGGATGAAAGCCTGAATTCAACACTGAGCCAATGTATGTGTGTATCTGTTAGGGGGCCCCCATAGAAATTTTGCAGGCTGGCCCATGAAACGAAGTTCCGCCACTGGTCGCTGGACTCTAGTAACAATAATAGGAAGAATTCATTTTTCATCTCCAGGTTAATCTCTTGTAAATAATAAATACCACTCATTTATTGGTAATATATTGAGTATTACGCCACACTTAAAATCTTTTTACAAAACCGAGTTATCTATTTCAAAGCTTGAAAGTCATTGTCTTGCATGCACCACCATTCACCCACTCATATTGCTCATACGTATAACTTACACGTGATTCGATTTCTCGTCTCTGCATAAGACATGTGTGGGAGTATTGTGTCCTCTCACATCGCTCATCTCCCACGTCATGTTAGGTAACAAGTTACAAAAACAGAGCTAGGGGCAGACTTTGTTCTTCCTTTGCAGTCAAAGGAATAACGCAACAACAATGTTATAACATCCAATCAGTCAGTTGAGTAACCAAAAACTCACTAATATAAAAAATATATTCGTATTTAGAGTCTACCCACGCAGTCATATAACTGATTTTCAACAAACAGAACGGTCTTATACAAGACAAACACAAGGTCGTTGTTGTTTCCCTTATTTTATTTTGAACCAAACTATTACGTCAGAGATATGTGAAAGGTAAGAAACTAACTGTTATAAATTTTACTAAAGAATGATATTTAATACAGTGGCGGATCAAGGGGATGCCCATCTCATGGATACTCGCGATCGTCCCCCCCCATTAACTCTTAAAGGGTTTAATTTATTTTTTTTTATTATTATTCTTTATTTATCTAATACATAATTAACATTTCAGAGAACATTAGATACAAAAGAGCAAACGTTTACATAGTTTGAATATATTAACGCTGCAACACATTTATACTATTATACTACATTACTAGCTAGTTTTCACTTTACTACATATACTGCGTATAAATGTCACGTTTGTAGACCTATCTAGTGAAGCTAGAATAGAGTTCGGATTACAACAACTGATAATGACATAATGAAAATAATACAAAAAGTAATTGTAGCCGGCCTAGTATAAAATTAATGAATGAGAATTGATACTAAAATGTAGTTTGGTGATTTGATTTATTGGTTTCTGTCAAATATGTACTCTAAGATTACTTACTGTTCAGTGCGATACAACATTTTCGTTTTGTATAACAAGGTGTACTTGAAAAGAGATCCAAGTTTAGAGGAGTATTTGAATAATTGAGTCTGTTGTAGGTTTCTTGAATTCTGACTAACGGAGAGTATTTGAATGTATTTATTCTCGACTTGGGTGGATAAAAGAGCTTAGTGTTGCGTGATCGTCTGACTGGAACGTTGAAACTAACAAGTTCTAACAGTTCAAGACTGTCAATCTCACACTGTACAATTTTATGAAGGAACACCAAGTCTGAGGTTGTCCGTCTGTCCACCAGTGGCAACATGTAGTATTCCCTACACAAGTTTGTGTAGTCTTTCCTGTGGTAAATAACAAATGATTTTATTATTTACTACAATTCAGAAATTTAAAAAGTCCGCCCCAACCGGGAATCGAACCACGGATCTCCCGCATTCCAGGCAGGCGTCTTAACCACTAGACCATAACAAACCCATTTAACAAGCCTCTGTTGCAGTCTCTCAACATTGCTGATTTTAGTAACGTGGTAAAGTGACCATACCTCGCTACCGTAATCAACAATGGGACGAATCATGGCGAGATAAAGCCGTCTAATTGTCTGGGTTAAAAAGTCTCTATTGCATGTTCTCTTATATTAACAAACCCCAACATTCTGAAAGCCTTACCCATCATTACTTCGTAGTGCTTGTTATAACTTAGGTTGGAACTAATATGGATACCTAGGTCTTTAACAGTGTTTACCCTTTCCAGAAACGTGTTTTTTTTATGTGATATGCAAGTCAATTGTGTTCTTTTTATGGATGTAGGTAATGATTGTGCAATTCAATAGACAAAGCTTCATGTTCCAGATTCTACACCATTCAACGAGTGCGTCGATATCTCTGTAGTTTATTACAGTCAACTAATGATCTTATGGATAGAAATATCTTTGCGTCATTATGAGTACATAAAAAATTGATAAATATTAAATAACAAAGGCCCAAGGTTTGATCCCTGTGGGACCCCTGATGTGACAGATAAAGATAACTAGGAAAACGCTCAGTTGGACGCGTTGTTGAGCGAGCACCGGTACGTGCAACATGACCCGAGTACGACATTTCCATAAGGCCTACCACACAGTGTAGGCCTAACTGGATATTGACATTGTACACTATACTATTCCAACATCTTTGCAATGTACTAATTACGCCATGCCTTCTAAAGTGTATCTTTGTATCTTCACTGCCTCCTTCATTTTTAACATCATTTTTCGAATTATGATTACCAATAAGTCTTTAAGGTCTTGACCGATTTAGCTGAAAATTTGGAAAATAGGAGAGAATGTTGTACTTATTGACCCTGCAAAATTTCATAACGATCGGTACATTTTTTTTTTTTATTTTTTTTTTTTTATAACCAACTGATTGGATTTTGTTCAAAAACTATACAGCATCCCGCCTAGGTGGTATGTACATGTGTGCAAAATTTCAGGTCAATCAGAGAAACGGTGCGACCTGTATCGAAGCAGTAACAGAAAAAAAAAACAGACATTCGAGCCATAAGAGTCAAGTGGAGACGCTCGCTACGCTCGCTCAATAACAAACCTGCTACGTGATGATCACATATTATCCTGGTAAATCTAATTAAACATAGAAAAATACCCTGTCTAGGTCATTTAAACGTGTTTTTTGGGAACAGAGGTAGCTTCGCTCCCTGTTTGGATATTCCAAGAACTAAGTGCTCGTAAACATAATCAAAATTTAATTTCAAAATTCACAATTATAGTTACAGATATTCAAAACAAAGCAAAGTTTACCATTATATATCACTCCTCTTGGTGAAGGTGCCGAGTTTAAAGTAAGCCAAACTTTGGGTGGGCTAGCCCACAGCCTCTGACCTCCAGGGTAAGCAAATACATTTTGAATAATCATTGTTGAAGGGCAACGCAAAAAAAAATTCTGGACGATTTGAGGTCATGTTTGGTTTTTATCGTTAGACGTGACACACGTACAGACGGACGGAGTCGGTGCATAATATCAGTTTCAACGTTGTTACCACACGTTTCATCAATGCATGGTTATTTTAAACTTTCAATCAGTCAAAAATTAAGGAAATACCAATCTGAGCAAAGCAAGTATGTAAATCTTATTCATATATCAAACAGCGAAAAAATTATTTGGTGTTTCAGAAACCCTTCTCGAAGATTGGGGCGTTAGATAAGGCAACTGTGGTGAATAGGATTAAATTATTAAAGGTTTCATGGACATCGGGTAAATTATTAAATGTGTTTCTATTAAGTAAGTTGTTAGCTGATCGAGGTAAATATAACAAACTTAAATCATTTTAAGTTAATGTGTTTAAAACGTGGTTCGTCCTCAAAATCAAGCATAACGTGTGACTTTTTACCACTCGTTGCGAGTTTTACCTCACATTCACGTGGACTTTGAAATACTCTATTACGACGTAAGCCGTTCTGTAATGAAGGTGCCGACCGAAACTGAGTCACTGGCAGTCACACGGAACGAGCTAGCTCGCTGAGTAAAGTGATGTGTTGACTGGAAGTAATATTGTAAATAAGTGAGTGGAATCCTAAGTGGCAATATCAAATGGATCCACTTCTCTTTGAAAGTACTTTCTTTTCTTCCCCGGGCTTCTGAGTAATTGGAATCACAAGCTGGGAAGTCAAGGCATTCTCTCGCACTGAGAACACTCTGCAGGCACCTACTCTTGGTTTTCTTAGAGTTCTGAGCTACCAGCGGGGGTGACGAAACTTGCTCGCCAAAGGATTTTATGCATGAAAAGCGCTTCTTCTTCAGGATATTGTTTTCCGATTTCTGTAGTCTCGTCCCTTCTGCTATCAAAGGTATTTAGGTTTACTATTTAATTAAACTTCACTCTAATTAGTCACTGGCTACGGGAAATTCAACGTAATAATGAGCTAACTCTTAAATTTGAAACAAAATACTCGGCATAATTCAAGTATAAATCCGAGAAATGCTCATTGAATTCCAAACTTTTGACATACACCACCATTGCTCAACTTTGGTATTATTCAGAAATACGAGTATGATTAGTTTATTATTAATTTTAATGAATTATTCATCAGTCAGAGTGAGTGAGTGAGTGAGTGAGTGAGTGAGTGAGTGAGTGAGTGAGTGAGTGAGAGGGTGGGTGGGTGTGAGTGACTGAGTGGGTGGGTGGGTGGATGATTGAGTAAGTCAGTGAGGTAGGGAGTGAGTAAGTGAGGGAGTGTGTGAGGGAGATAGTGAGTGGTTGTGTGTCTTGATTGGTGTGTGTATTTATTTGACTCGGAAAGAAGTAAGTTGGTAAATGAGGGAGTGGGTGAGTGAGAGAGTGATTGGTGTCTGGGCCTTTGAGTATTACGTGGTTGCATTTGAAAATTCGGTAACGGATGTGTTATCATCAATTTGTTAAATTTAAATTTAAATCCTATTGCAAATTATATTACGGTTTTTCATAGAAGCCCATACATTTTAATGCAATTTTATATGAACGCGAACGTCTAACTGTGGGAGATATTGGTATGATTGATTGACTGGTGAGTCATGTTGCTAATCAATAATCAAGCTCGTTTAGGATTAGACATACGCGCATTGAGGTGACTGCCCATGCAGTTATCTCTCTCTCTGTCTCTCATCCTCACAAACATTCGAAGAGTGTATTTTCCGTAAAACATGATCGATCGATCTAATTCCAAAAACTTGCTACTAAAAATTATTATTTTGTACTGAAAACTTATTGAAAGTACCATACGCTACAAGAAATGATATTATCATTAACAAAGTTGAGATAAATTTAATGTATGTTTTGTTATCTTGTCTTTACCTTATAATAATTACTCTTCAGGCGTAGAAGACTACGTTACTCATAGATGACACCGTTCTAGCTGGTTTAATTCTCCTCCGTTGAAAGTAATTATGGCTGGTGATTTATGGCGGGCCCGCGTGAATTGTGTCACGAAGTCCCCTTCTAACGAGAAGCAAGCTTAAGACATAAAATAATAACTGAATCTGGGCATCGTTTAGACTCTAGATTATAGTACAGTCGGATGAAATCAATAGTGATGATAACAGTTACAGGGTGATTGATTCATAACATGGGAGATAATGAGTCGTATCTTTGTTAGTATTGTGCTATCTGTAAATTCGGCGGAATGTAATTATTGAGAGACGATTTGTTTACACGTTGCATGTAAAAGTGCGAAACATCTGTTTGGAGTGCACGCCATATGGCTAATTATGTGCAAACAGTATTGACAAGATTGTATTTACTCAATGTTTGATAAAAGTGTATCTTTATAGTTGACATTAACTACTTGTAGCTAAAAACTAATTTAGGTCTAAAATGAAAACGCAAAGTCTATAAACCTATAGATTTATACATTTTCTTGACGCCACACAGATTTCTGTTGTCCGCAGATCGATAACATTTGAATGCAAGAGGTTTGCAATATAAATTATTTTTTTGAGAAATAATCACGATGAGATCAGCTACTGGCAAGTAGCCTTCTACGGTTGACTAAATACGGGTACCCGAAATTTCGGATCGTGTAAGGTATTTTGGGGTCAACCTGATAGTCAAAAATGTACCCAATTGTGTTTTTTTTTTTTTTTTTTAAGGATGGTGGAGGTGCCGGTTCAGACCAACAAAATGCAAATAAGATAGTAGAAAATAAATTGGGAGAAAATAAGAATCTTAGAATCTATTTCGAGCGCCTTTTCCGACCCGACCCTAAGCAATTTAGTACACGAACCCAATTGTCGAGACCGTTACCCGCACAGCCCTATCCAATATTCGAATCGATTGATCAACTTCTAGTTTGTAATCAGAAGAAAGTGTGAAATGGAATTCGAACTATTCAATAATTGATCTAATTCGGATAGTCTGCATCTTTGCATGCTCATTGCTTTAACCCTATAAGTTTCTGTCTACATATACTTTTGTATGTTGACTAGAAAAGTGTTTGTAAATGAAGAATTACTTCGGTTTGGTCGGTCTCAACAGTTTTGCCCGAAGAAAAGGGGGGAATCATCCGGCAGGTGATAACCAACAACGCGTGCTCATCGAGTTTAGCGAACAACATAGACACCAGGTGTTGCGTAAGACAAAGCGTGAGCGCCAGGCCGACTAATTAATATTCTGCAAACACTTAAGACAACAAATTAGAACCGTTTACAAGCCCCCGTTATTTAAATTCAACGCGTATTTTTGAAAGAATGCCAAACACAAGGAACAATTTCAAAGATATTTATGAGAGGTTGTTGAACCTAATCTGTGTAAATCCAGAAGGAAACCTTCAACTTATAAGCCGACCCACACTTAGAATTACACAGATTAGCATAAAATAGGGCAAAAGATTAATAAAATGGAACTGTTACAGGGACACGGAAACACGAAAATAGATTACCAAAATTCGAACTGATATGTTTTAGATTAAATAAAATAAATAAAATAATTAAAATAAAATACAATAAAAAATAATTTGTATTAGTTTGTAATTTCACTGATTGATTATCACTATTAAGAACGAGACGTTTATTTACGTGTAATCTGTAAAGTATATCGTTGATTGGCGCTTCAAATGGGTTGTCATTTATGTAGCTCACCACACATGGAGAACTACGTCGCTCCAGGAATTAGGAACTTAGCTTCTGTTTTATAAGAGGACATTCCCTAGTTGCATTTATCGTTGGGGTCATCCGACAATCCGCCTACAAAGTGTAAAAATAAAGTGTCGTTCAGTATTACCCTATAATGATACTCTAGTGCACTTACTACATTGTTTCTCATTTTATGATTTTAATCCAATGAAACAATTAAGGCCCTAGCACTCAGTATAATATGAATCTTATTGATAATTGACAGCGGTTAGCGGCGACCATTGAATAACTATTTGTGTTCTCTATGCCGGTCAAAGCAGCCTTGCGACTAGCCTTCGTAATGCCCAAGGATAGGACTTACTTTACTGGACTTTATTTATAGGCCTATTTTGTGCCGATACAATATCGTGTAAGGTTAATTTTTCCAAAACATTTATGTACAAATTACTACAATTTATAGCAAGTTTATAAAAAATAATTAAGGTAAGAATAGCCTTATATAAACTCATACTTATTAACAGATTCACGTGTAAAATACTAAGCCACTTACAAACCCACTAAGTGCTTTTACTAACTCATATGGCAATTAGTGCCCAGGCCATTAGTGTTAAAATACTATGTGTGCAGATTAACTCACATAATGACCTAACAATTTCAACTAGGCTCCACAAAATGCAAGTTTAACACGATACCAACTGCATTATCCACTGTCAAGCCTTACAAATGCCGTGTAGCTATATAGCGAGATCTCATCCAGATCCGATATATTCTGTTCCAAACACTTTTGGAATCAATTTGCAAACTACCATGATAAGCGACAACAATCAGTATAGTCATAAAATGTGTAATATCCCGTGGGAAACCTGCCCAGGGTGCAATGCATTCCCCTATTCAGAGGGGGCGCTGAGCTTGGCCCAACTCAAATGCGTTCACTCAGGTGCTGACTATTTCTGTTGAACGGTTGGTAATAACATTACCAAATTTTCCATGAATGTTAATAAAGTACTTTTATATTGATATCCGCACCGGTTTGCAAAAAATAAGCCTTAAAGATCCATTGAGAGACATAAGTCCAAAACGTGAAAATATGGGAAATCGAAAACATGGATTTCAATTCTGAAAATTCCCACCAAGCAGTTTATTTTACTTTAAAACCAAATTAACTTACGCTTTAACATTGCTTTAAACATTAATATCTAGTAGGCAAATTAGCGTTAAAAAGTCTGTACACTTGGAATAAATTCCCGAAGTTGACCAAAATTGAGTAAATTACGGATTTCACTAATTTTTTATTCAAAATCAACAAATTAATTTAGAAATACGCGTACTAGATATCAAAGATTTATTTTTTATTAACATTAATGTGAAAATTTGATAACGGTGTTATAAACCGTTTACCCGAAAAAGAAACAGAAAGCTGAGCGCCTAAGCTCGTCTCCGCGCCAGCCTCAGCGACTCCTCTTCAGGTATTATTAGGCATTCGTGGACATTATTGTGAAGTTATGCCGAAGGGCTGTTCAAGAGGCCCTTGCAATACATAAACGACTGAAGAAAACCTCCGAAACAACTTTCAATCAGGATTGCCGGAGGCGGGGTTAGACTCGAGACCTCCCGCATCAGCGAACCAGCAGCCATCTTGCGTTCAAAGGTCAACATTGCTGTTAGTGAATCTTAGTTTTCTGCTCGACCCTGGATTTATTAAACGAGGGAGCGAAGTGACTGAGTGTCTCCATTCAACTCAAATGGCGCTTATTCTGTGATTCTGTGTGTGTCTGTCTGTACTAGACCAGTCGAGAAATCCAAATTTATGCTTAGAAATCAATGTTAGCGGCAAAATGTGAGACATTTAGGTACCGAGCTGATTTATAAGTAAACAACCCGAATAAATCCGAATTTGCCCGGTACCACCTCGGATTTTGGCCCGTTTGCCCAGAATCCAAGATGGCGTCCAACAAGGTGTTAAATCCGAATAAACCCATTAAAAGTACTATTTTTGTTCATGGAACAAGTCAGTGGGGTTCATATGGGGGTTTTAGGGGTCGCAGAGAACGATTGAAAGTGTTGCGTAAAAGCCCCAGAAACGGAAGTACCATTTTCAAAATGGCGGCCACTTTGATGGAGAATACTGGGTCTTTTTCCCCTTTGAGTAAATACCATTTTATACGTGTGAGACATTGTGGTACTGGGCTGAATTATGAGTAATAAACCCCGCTGAATCTTAATCTGCCCGGTACCACCTCAGATTTTGACCCATTTGCCCGGAATTCAAGATGGCGTCCAACATGGTGTTGAAAAGCGCAAGAAAAGTCTTATTAATTTTGGGTAAACACTTAAGGAGGGTTCATTTTAAAGTTTTCGGGGTCAAGAAGAACGATGGAATGTGTTGCGGAAACGCAAAAGAACCGGAAAAACCATTTTCAAAATGGCGGCCACTTTGATATGTCGAAAAGTGTTTTTTTTGCACCCTTTGGGTAAATACTGTTTTATACGTGTGAGACATTGTGGTACCGGGCTGAATTATGGGTAACAAGCCCTGCTGAATCCCTATCTGCCCGGTACCACCACCAGCGTAACTTATTACCCATAATTCATCCCGGTACCACAATGTCTCACACGTATAAAATGGTATTTACTCAAAGGGGAAAAAAGACTCAGTTTTCTCCATCTAAGTGGTCGCCATTTTGTAAAAGGTACTTCCGTTTCTTGGGCGTTACCGCAACACGTTCCATCGCTCTTCTTGACCCGGAAAACCCTTTAATGAACCCTTCTAAGGTATTCATCCAGCACTAATAGGACTGTAAATAGGTGTATCCCTTTTTAACAACTTGTTGCACGTCATCATGAAATCCGGGAAATGGGTCAAAATCCAATATGGTACCGGGAAAATTCAGATTCGACATAGTTTGTTACTTACAAATTATGCCGGTCCCCAAAGTCTCCCACATGAAATGGTATTTATCCCGAAAAACGGAAAATCCTGTTTTTTCCACATGAACGTGGCCGCCATTTTGAAAATGGTACTTCCGTTTCTGGGGCTTTTATGCAACACTTTCAATCGTTCTCTGCGACACCTTAAACCCCCCAATGAACCCCACTGACGTGTTCCATGAACAAAAAAGTACTTTTAATGGGTTTATTCGGATTTTACACCTTGTTGGACGCCATCTTGGATTCTGGGCAAACGGGCAAAAATCCGAGGTGGTACCGGGCAAATTATGATTTATTGGGGTTTTTTACCTATAAATCAGCCCGGTACCCAAATGTCTCACATTTTGCCGCTAGTATTAAAAATCTTCATTATTTTTACCAGTCTATACGTCAAAAATCAACCAAATCGCTGAACAAATTGCGCTGAAATTTTAAACAGACATCCGGTACTAGTTTACTGAGAACTGTTTACAAAATCAGCAGCTAGATTCATTGCGATTTAAACCTACAATAAATAAAAATGTGATTTTAAAAATATCGATAGCATTTGTTTAGATTTTGCATATGTACTCAACAACATGGCTCACTCACTCGTTTAACAACGACTTTGGCGTTTCCCTAGAAATATACCTCTTCATGTGCAGGTTTAATAATCGGATTTGTGTTCAATGCCTGTCTATATTAACTTGCTCACCAGTGTATTAGATCTTGTTTCCTGACGTATTTGTAAATTAAGTCACACGAGGTATCGGCTATGGAAGCTGCCTAAGTAGGCTTAATTAATATGCCATCCAACATAATATATTCTCCTAGCCTACCTTGAGAGCTAACTCATTTTGTCTGTGGTTTCTGTGGGCTGAAATCTCATATGATCAAATTAGAACTTTGGACTGACGTATCAATGCACCCCCTTGCCGATCTAATATTACACGACATACAATCTGCAAGATTCAACACAAGCTCGGCTGTAACAATACAAACAAACATTAGATTATTATATATTGACGTGTGTTATGTGGAAGACATAAGACCTCGCATTTGGTTGGATGAGATAGGGCCAACTTATTTTTACAATGTTAATGGCAACTTTGAAAAACGCTTGATCGCCGAATACAGTGGATTTCCACAACGACTCTGCATAGCTTTACTCAACAATTTTCACACACATAATTTGAAACTTTGGAAAGTAGCTAACAAATGATGTGCACAAGGCGCGATCAGGGAAATTCCAACATTTGAAATACATTTTCTACTACACAAGTTTTGGAAATTACTATTATATATATACTAACTACTACTACTAACTACTACTAACTATAACTTTTTTATATTTTTACACCCACATGTTATTTTTAATTGGTGTTAAATGGGAAATAAAAATTAGGTGATTTTGTTTTATCTTGGAAATTTGTTAATGTTTCACGCTAATACGTTTTGAATACGATTCGCATTTTGAATGTTCAATTTAAATAATTATTGTGGCAAGCAGAGTGAGTTCCTGTAAGGTGACCAGACGGTCCGGTTTTAGAAGTCAAAACACTTAGATAACTCACTCGTTTAACAACGACTTTGGCGTTTCCCTAGTAAAAAACATGTCTTATGCAGGATTCGAACCTACGTCCTTGTAGTGTCATACGCTTGAGTACCATAAAAAATACTTACAAAATATGTATAAAACAGTGAGTGCTTTGGAATAGTCTTTTGAAAAGACCATTTTTTGTATCTTTTTGGTTGCTGTATTTTTCCTATATTGATACTTTTATGAACGATTTTGGGTGCCAAGGTTTGCAAAAAGGATAAAACTTGGATGGCTTTTATTTTTATTACAGCTTGTTCTTACACTTACCTTTGACTATGCAATGTGTTATTTTGAATTGTATAACTTTCGTACCAAGATCTACGAATATTTTCTTTCGGCGGTACAAACACCATAAACGAACCGGAAAAGTTAAAGTACACTGTAAGATGCAAGGTAAACATTTTAAAATACCTCACTACATAGTCGTAGGTGGGTGTAAGCAATAACAACAAATCAGCCATCCAAATCGTATACTTTTTGCAAGTAGCAACAGTGCAAGTACTTAACTAAAAAATGCAAAAATAATATTTTGTTCTATTCAAAAGACTGATTATTGATCTTACTCGACGACTACTGTTTTATACACATAGCTCTTTCAACAGTCGTAACTGTAATGTAGAAGAATTCAAACGTTGCATAAGTTCGGTGCCAATAATCGGGCACGTGCTACTATCTACCCGTCACGTTCTTACAAACTTGGCGTCGTTATTTCTTGTTAGCTATATAGGCCGGTGAGTTTCGACTGGCCTAATGAGAAACGAGGCTCGAAAGACGCAGCAATTGGTGCCATCAGAGAACGAATGGCGAGGGAAAAACTTGTCTAGACCAAGGAACATTTTGTAAATGATAGGATTAAGCTTGACAAAACGAGAAGACCGAGCAGCGTACGTTTCAATAGATGTTGTATAAATGGCTCGATCTCTGTGAGCTACTTTTCCTTATACCAAACTTTGTTTTACTGAATGCACTCGAATTAACTACAAGCCATTCTTTGTAAGAAGATTGAATAAGTTGCGTCATTGCTGGAATCATTATCCGTACACATGAAAGAGAACTGGGAAATTTAAAGTAGGGAAATGAAAGTCATTTTTATGCATAACGTTGTAGCTCAGTGTTCATAGACCTACAACTTAAAACATCTGATTTAATTTTCTCCTAAGTACTCACTGTCATCTAGCTTACTGCCTGGAGTGAAGGTCACCAAAATCATTCTGTGCTATCCTTGTTGAAGGGCAATTCCAATAAAACGCACTCCAAGTGAGCGATCGTGTTCAGTTGTTATTGTGAGATGAAACTTTACTCAGACTGACACAAAATTGCTGCTTATATGAGAGCAAGTACACACTGTAATGTGATTTATTAACATCCCTCAAACGTATGCTATCTAAAATATTTCTCAACATGGCCCAAATATAATGAATTCCCGTAGCTATCGACAATCGCCAGCGTTGATTTAAATATCAATAAGCACATGGCTCCATATCCAGAAGGCAGTGTGACAAAGGTCCACGCATAGACATCCTATATAATTGGCTAGACCAGCAGTCGGTGGTCCACTTCCGGTACAATTAGAAGCCATCTTAAAATGACAGTTTACATGTTAATCAAATGGGAGCGATTTGTGGCCAAATAGTTCTCAAGATTGCCGCCAGGTTGACAGGTAAGCATACTAGCCTTTAACACCAAATGATTACTAAATTCCCTTATGCAATCACTTCGTATTGTTTCTTTTGTTTAATACCATGCTGCACAAGCTAAAACCATATCAAACAATCCAGTAAAATACTTTATTGCATTAAAAAGCATAAATTAAAACACCAAATCGCCATCTTGAAATGGGCCGGTTGAGTCTTCAATTTGCTACGCTCGCGCCTGTGCGGAGGTATAGGAGACTGCTAATCTAGCCTACTATAGGGGTTTAATATCAATGGGTCCACGATTTATATTCGAGCAAGCAATATTGTGTTGTACATGGGTTGTCATTTAAATACCCTCGAGACCCTGCAAGTTCTTCAAAGGCAAATATTGACGAACATTGGAAAAGTTATTACTTTCATCTGTTAACAAATGCGCAATAAAACTGGCTTTGAAAAATAATAAAAAAACGTTTGATGCATTATTAAGGAAAATATATATTTTTCCGAATATCGATATCTACCTAACATGAAAAAACCCATCTCTTTCTCAATATTATTCTCATCTCATCGTGAATCCTTTATTAAAAATTTGAAAATTGAAAGAATGTAATACATGCAAGTTTGGATGTTGGACATTTGGAACGGTTTCGAAATTCTAATAATATACAGCGAACACTTTCACGGATAAATCATGTGTGGAATGTGAGGTCGTATGAGTTTCAACACAAGTTCTCTGGGTAGGCCTACATCACAAAGCTTTTAAGCCCGTTTAGGTTAAGGTGACAGTATTGTGTAATGATATTCTAATAGCGCGAGCTCGTGACTGTGTTCAGCACAATAAAGCCATACTCATCTCATACCCAAGACTTCCACCCATCAAGAATATAGAGTATGATAAATTACAGTTTATTCACTATATTTTACGCCCGCTCACAGCAAATTATCTACACAATAGATAGATAACACTGTGTTCATATTCATACTGAACACCCTACTCCAACGAATATAATATGAATGTTCATTTTATGCTTGTTGGACGACATTATAACCCAAATATTCACAATTTTTATTGTTCCCATTACTAAAGTTATAAACTAGGGTTATATAAGTTAAATCATTCATTATAAATACAATATTGCCTAATGGTTAATAATGGATAATATACGCATCTATCACAGCAGATTTTGAATATTTATCGTAAACCAATAAGAAAATTCATTTGTATTTTTGTGTTTTTGACAATTTTCACAGATTGTAAATAGTTTAAAATTATTTTTACTGTAATACATATTATATGAAAATGTTTTCGAGTAAAGGAGCCTTCCTAAAAAATTCCTACATATTTACAGTAACAAACATGTGTGGCTAAAATGGTCGGATAAAACTATAATCAATAATGATCATATTATTATATTTATGTATAGGCCTACTGCGTGTAAACTAAACACAAGCTCAAGCTCTTATCAAACTTGAATACCATTCAGCTGGAACATTATAGTTGGATCAGAATATAAGCAACAAGTATAAATATTATTACAACATATGCATTTATTTTAGTTTTCTTTTAAATTCTAAATCATCAAAATTGTGTTGGTTCGTCTAAAACTTTTTTCAAAACCATTTTCCTCTTTCCACGAGGATATCGGCTGCATCTCTCATCTTGGTACCAACCCTTGAAGCCAGAAAGTTGGAGGTCTGATATTGAGTAAGGTCGATCAACTTGTTGTAGCCACTCTCTACAGTTTTACTCCCTGCTCCTTCACCTCTGCGAGAAACACACAAAGGGCCACATTAAATGTTTTCTATTAGGTCGACCCAATACTTTCTACTCTCTTGCCTGTGTGTGTTCTTTCGCTCCAGTAGACAATCACTCACTCAATCCCTTTGGTGGTTCGCGGCGGATAAAGCACTGCGCTGATATATAGTATATTGCGTTCCTTTCAAACCTAGGTGAGGGAATTGATAGCGTATTTTCATCTCCATACATTATCCACCCACTGATTCGATTGATCTTATTGCCACACAGACGGTTCCTTTAGGCACTACCAACATAATCTGACTTTACTTCTATACTAGTTTAAAGTTACATCTTTGTCAATTGTTTACACTATTGCCTTACTGGATATACATTTATTTAATATAGTATTTTAATAACAGAATAAGTCTTACCTGATTCTATCGATTCTGAAGGCTTCGACCATTATTTTACAAAACCGTTTATATAATCTGAATTCACTTTATAATATTTTAAATCTATTGTTTATTTATCCTTGTGGTCACCCAACAATGGTTGGTCAGCACTCAGCAGCCAATAAATAGTTTTATTTCAAATAATATTTATTTTATGTTTTATATAATATGTTAAAAATATTATATTTTATCTTTAAATCCATACATATTATTATGTAATTAAGTGTAACGAATACTAATGGTGCGTAAAATTAAGCATGACCTGTCCCGTATGCGTACTTCAAACCATGGAAGTGTTATTTACAATAAATAGAGTTGAGACTAGTTAGGCTATTATATTATAAGGTCAACAACTATAGAGTTCACATACAGTGAGACGATATATTTTATCCTTCTAAAACAAATTGCCCCTTAAAAATGTTTTGTATGGCTTATTTCAAGACTTTTTTTTATTAAATCGTAATAATTTGTATTTAAAGAATGACCTGCTCAATGTCGCCTAGACTACGTTCTTCAAATCTAAAAATATATAAATGAAGTTTAGTGTAACTTATTGCTGAAATCCTATAGCGAATACTTATCCAAATTAATTTTACACAATATATGGAAATCTCTTAATAAAGGCCTAGACAGAAAAAAGTCTGAATTCTAATTGTAAAGCTTGATCTCCGACTTCGCCTTACGACTCGAAAACTTGAAAATAACCGTCAACCATGTTTGGTTACGGGAGTCGAACTGAATCCACCCTATATTCAGAACCCCATGGACTTGGATCGTTGTACATAAAGTACTCCCGGCATTCGCATTATCACAGATGAAACCCATAGAATATAATACACGTCGGCGGATTACAATGCCACCATGTTAATTTGTATTGCTCGCAATTTACTTTGATTGTATTGCCATGTTTTTGTACATGAAGTTTGTCGCACATTGTTCGCTGTTATTGTAGATTTGAATGCGAGTCATAATGAAATGCCGTTCTGCTTGTATATGGATAGCATGGCGTTTAGAACAAAGAAATGGGGAGAGTTTATCTACGAGCCGTTGAATCATACACATTTTCTAACTAGGAAGCTTCGCAAACGCTTTTTCAGGCGCGTTGCTGGATGAGCGTATTTTTTAAAATGAAAAAAAAGCGTAAAATTGCGATTTTCATTAGAAATAATTTTTCGATTACGCTCAAATTTCACAGGAATATATTAATTCATACAATTAAGGTTCTGTGCAAAAATTATTACAATCGGATAAAGCATGTAGAAATTTAAAAAAATAAAAAATCGTAAAATCACAATTATCATGAGAAATAACTTTTCGATTGCGCTCGAATTTCCCAAGAATATATTAATTCATAAAATAAAGATTCTGTGAAAAAAATCATTTCGATCGGATAAAGCATGTAGGTGTTATAAGTCAAAGAAATTATTAAATAAACGAAAAATTGCGATTTTCACGAGAAATAATTTTTTGATTACGCTTAAATTTCACACGAATATATATATTCATAAAATTAAGGTTCTGTGAAAAACCAATTACAATCGAATGAAGCATGTAAGTGTTGTAAGTCGAAGAAATTAAAAAAAAGAAAAAATCGTAAAATTGCGATTTTAACGAGAAATAATTTTTCGATTGCGCTCAAAAACGTGGCAGTTCTAAGTTCAGAGATTTCGAAGGCCTCCACAACATTGGAGTATCGGTTTAGCCGGAATCGTGTTAACAAATACACAAAAAAACAAACAGAAAAAAACAAAAAAATATTCCTTTTTTTCTCCAGTGTAGTAAATTGGAATCTTCGCTTCTCTCGCTACGCTCATCCAACAAACAGCGTCTTGTTGTGCTGGAGTGCTGTTTGTCGCATTCTTATGTCTATAATAATTAATGAACACACATTAATTAGGGACGAATATCAACGTATGACTGATAATTTTATTTTTGTATTCTTCTTTGATGACATGTTAATTAAGTAGCTTCACTACCTTCTTTTGGGTACTTACGTACCTGTGCTGGTCATAATATTAATTCGTGTTTCTAATTTCTAATAAAATACTTTGTTTAAATCATATAAGTTTATTTTATAGTGTATAATCTTGAAAGTAAAGGTTGATATAGTTACGCATAATGTATTTCTAGAACGATCATCACGGTAAATGTATACATCTACAACTAGAGTAACAACTTATAATATTGAAGAAAATTCGTATCATTTAATTAATAATAACAGGCACTGCTACGGTGTACCTTAAATAGGGGATTAACCTTCTGCAAAGCAGTACACACAAATAAAACGTTATCGTTCATGGAAATCCTATGGTGGACGTGCTGGTTACAGAAATATGCCCCATTAAAAACATGCTAGCCCCGCTTTCTTGCACCAAAAACATTCTGTTTTTCCTTGTTGAAGGGCAATGTCTACAAAATACGCATTTCATTTGGAGGTCATGTTTGGTTTCCATCGTGAGGCGTGACACACACACAGACGGACGGACAGAATGGGCATGCTTATAGGGGAGCTTCTCTCCCTAAGACTGTAATCATCCACATTTTAAATCTTCCGCAGACCGAATTAAATGACAGGCCTTTTACTATTAATTGAACGAATATTTTATTTCAAGTGGCTTACAAGCGGTGTAATCATCACTTTTATTTCGAGATACGTATTTTTAGCATTTTAATTTAGAATATTCAGTATTTGGTTTTCAAAATTAACATTTTCTAGTATATATTTTTTCCTTTTTACCAAACCCCTAAATGTGGTGTGTTTCTTCCACTTCTAATGGTGAATGATGAATGACAGAAATCAATATATCCAGATAAAACCTTAGAATATAATGCAGAACTAGTTCACTAAGGGTATGAACTAACATTATTTTTAGTACTAGGAAAACGCCAAAGTCCCGCCGCGTTGTTGGATGAGCGTAATTGGTGCATTGAGCTGTAATGTGTTATGCGGATTTTCTGTTGTTCTGTGAAAAAATTATTACTAAGTCGATAAAAAAATTGAATTAAATAAAAATAAAAAAAATTTGTAAATTTTAATTAATCGTAATTTAAAAAAAGAAAAAGATCGTGAAATTGCAATTTTCATAAGAAATGCGCTCAAATTTAACACGAATATATTAATTCATAAAATTAAAATTTTGTGAAAAAATCATTACAATAGGATAAAGCATGTAGGTGTTAAGAACTGTTTTAAAAAAGAAAAAAAAATGTAAAATTTCGATATTCATGACAAATAATTTTTCGATTGCGCTCAAATTTCACACGAATATTTTAATTCATAAAATTAAGTTTCTGTGAATAAATCATTACAATCGGATAAAGCATGTAGGTGTTATAAGTCGAATAAATTTTTTTGATTGATTACAATTGTAAGTTGCTCTGAATATTTAATAAATACTTATTTTAATCCACAATAATCCGTCGTTTGAGCCCAGAGAATTATTTTCCTTTCTCTACATAAAAAAATCGTAAAATTGCGATTTTCATGAAAAATAATTTTCCGATTGCGCTCAAAAACGTGGCAGTTCTAAGTTCAGAGATTTCGAAGGCCTCCAGAAAATTTCATCGCAATTGGAGTTTCGGTTGAGCCGAAATCTGCTGACAAACACACAAAAATTCAGAAAGAAAAAAAAAAAACATTCCGGATTTTTTTTCTCCAGTGTAGTGAAATGGAGTCTTCGCTACGCTCGCTACGCTCATCCAAAAATAAGCATTTTGTAGCGTAATATATAGATTCAAGGATTTAGCATAAAAAACCTATCTCTCACTCATAATCCACTCGACGACGCATGCACGCACTCAGTCAAGTCACGTTCGCGCGGTCTACTTGAAGGTGCAATGCTTGTATGCTATGCCGAGAACCAATCCATTCGTTTAAAGCCGTAAATGAGTCTAACTCCGCGAATCTGAAGTTGATTAATTGTGGTTGTAGAATCAGATCGTTTCCAATACGTCTATTTCAACGGAGGAAAGAGACCATCACCATAAAATTGTATGTTTGTACCAGCCTCAATGATGGTATTGTGTGTGATTGTGTGGTGACCTTAGGTATGCGGTTCGACAGTAGACTTTAACCTTAAAACAAGCCATTTTACCAAAATCATTTTGTTTTCTTTATTCCGTTTGTTCCCTTTTATTCTTCTTTAATATTTGATTCATTTTAATTTATTTCACTTTATTGTTGTCTGTTGTAAATTGTTATCGATATCAAAGTACTTTGCTGAACAGTTCATTTATTATGTCTGCATTAAATATCCAATAAGTTTAATCTAGTTTCCCACCGTTGTAAATCAGATTTTAATAACTGATACAGATAGTCATAAAAAATATATAAATAAAATAAAGACAAAAGTCGCCGGACTACCTTGTTGACAAGATCCAGTGAGCGTGACACTCTAGTCTACACCTTCTGCCCAGGGTGCTGGGACTTGGCTTGCATAATACTTCGAACTTAATTAAGAAACGCTAAACGGCTTATCTTGGTTCCGCTATTCTCCAAGGCAGACATGAATAGATTCAGTGTTGTAATCCGATTCCACCACCCTCGACATTTGAGCACTAGCTCCTTCATTCGATCATGTTCTCTTGCAGTTGACATGTGTTTTGAATACTACCCCACAGTGAATAAACCGTGTTTATACACGTCTATCTGTATGTCTCCCTCTCTCAACGGCTTTTACTGCTAGACCAGGTTATTTTATTACGTTTCATTCATAAATGAAATTTACTGGTTCCATTAGCCGGAATACTGCGCCAAACGGTAAAATACGCTTTTACGCAACGTTGTAGTATGCTTACTCAATAAAGTTTTATAAAGTAATTGGTCATTTATGTAAGACGCAATGCAAGCAAATATGGATGGCATTTAGCTTTGGTTTTAAAACAGTAAAACAACAATTTCCTAAATTTATATATTTTTTTCCAGAGGTCATTCATGCGGTCATACGTTAGAGGTTTCTAAGTTAATGCTTAGTAAAATTGCACAATTAAATATAAGTAATCAAAATTTGTTTAAATTATATTATCGAAGATACTACATAATTTCTGTAAATATGGAAACTTTTGAAATACAGTTTTCACTAACTTGTGAACATTTGGTATAATTTACCTTATTTTACCATAATACAACAAAATTAGAATTGTATAACCATTCAACGCTTCAATGATATCATGATGTTTACTGTGTTATGTAGGTATCATGTTTTTATCATTAACAACCAGGAATTTTGTTGTACGACGACGACGACGACAACAACATAATAATAATTTAATGTATTTTACCTATGGGCAGGTATAACATTATTATTATGTTGTTGTCTCATATTATGATAGTTTTATACTTTGCATTGACGTAAAAAAAGATTCCAAGAGATACATATTTATTTCAGTAGACTACATTATTTATTTTGTAAATGTAAATTCGAAATAAATAAACCTTTCTTTGTGATGCACTGCACAGTTTACTAATTCTTTAAAATCAGGGTGGTATGTTTCACGTTTGTATATCGATTTGGAGACATGCACACTCGAATGTATAAGCGCATCGACATCTCAAGGGCAAAACACATCTAGTCCTAGAAGCCAGACATATATTTTTTTAAATTATCACAAATGAATATTTGCATACGACATTACGTCTTATTCACAGTTTTATAATAAAAATATCTATTAAGGATATTACAAAGTATTATTTTGTGAAATACCACACCAAGTCACTGAAACATCACACGCAGAATATAAATGTATTGAGATTTAGCCAAGTTAGCCCGATTATTTAAGTTATTTCTTCCGTACTATGTAGGTCTCAATGAAATCGTTTCTGGATTTAAATATGTAAGTCAACTCCCCAAAAGTTTATATTAACTGTATGACCCCAAGCGTGAATCTTACCTTAATTTGTAGGTTCCATGTCGCTAAGAACAAGTTAGTGTGTGAACTGGTGAAGAAAAATAACTTTACTGTGTTCTCGTATAATGCTGTGGACCACACTCTGAACAAATACGCATTAAGCTTCTGAATTGGATATAAATATTGATATTACCGAATTCAACACAGCTGTTCGGATAACAAGCTAAACTGCGTGGGCGTAGGCGTGGGCGAGGCCGGGATTACGCCCATCTAGACGACAGGTACGGGGGATTTAAGTGTTTTCTTCATTATCTCTAGTTTCAAGACATTGCTAATTGTTCTCATTAGGCAGACGAACTTTATGTTGATTTTGTA
This sequence comes from Sweltsa coloradensis, assembly GCA_024449915.1. Taxonomy (NCBI): domain Eukaryota; kingdom Metazoa; phylum Arthropoda; class Insecta; order Plecoptera; family Chloroperlidae; genus Sweltsa; species Sweltsa coloradensis. The sequence continues at coordinate 130,470 of JAMZAV010001983.1, read as the reverse complement.
AAATTACTTCTTGGTTTCTTGCGAGCTAATTGTATGCTCTTAAAATAGAAAGCAGAAGGCCATGCATTTCAAATCTCGTGTGATGACGGTATATCAAGTTGAGTGAGTCTTATATCTGTGCATGAACATAATAATTTGTTATAATTTTTCGATTTTCAAGTTGAGAGATCCAAAATAAAATTAAATAACACACACAATACCGAAGACAAAACAATAACAACAAATTACTTTTAATATAATTTTTGAAGGATATCCGCCAAGGAGCTTACGACGCGTTGTTGGATGAGCGTAATTGTTGCATTGAGCTGCCATGTGTTATGCGGATTTTCTGTTGTTCTGTGAAAAAATCATTACTAAGTCGAAGATTTGTTTTTTATTAATTTAAATTAAATAAAAAATTAACTTAAATTTTTTAATTATTCGTAATTTTTAAAAAAGAAAAAAATCGTAAAATTGCGATTTTCATAAAAAATATTTTTTTGATTACGCTCAAATTTCACACGAATATCTAAATTCATAAAATTAAGGTCATGTGAAAAAATCATTAAAATCGGATAAAGCATGTAGGTGTTATAAGTCGAAGAAATTTTTTAAAAATCGAAAAAAATCGTAAAATTGCGATTTTTATGAGAAATAATTTTCCGATTGCGCTCAAAAACGTGGCAGTTCTAAGTTCAGAGATTTCGAAGGTCTCCAGAAAATTTCGTCGCAATTGGAGTATCGGTTTAGCCGGAATCGTGTTAACAAACACAAAAATACAAAAAAAAGAAAGAAAGAAAAAAAAACATTCCGGATTTTTTTCTCCAGTGTAGTGAAATGGAATCTTCGCTTCGCTCGCTTCGCCTTCGCTCATCCAATAATATGCGGTAGTGGATTCCTAGACTCTGGGTTCTTGCTAAGCCGGCTAACCTAACTTGACGCTTCCGGATTCCCCCATATTGACTCGTTTCCCCTTTCTTATCTTCATCGCTTTCTTCTTCCTCAAATCTTTCTACCAGTTCTTGCCATATTTCCTTTCCACAAACCACATTTGTGAAAAGTTAAACGTTGTATTCCTACTTTTGGTGGTAACATTTTAAATCAATTGAAATTTGTTTAGCCCCTGTCACTTTTCTTAAAGGGTATGGAAATCTCAAATGCTAACTAATACTATACATGATATTATAATATTATAGCGACGTGTAAATTTTCATTTTATAGCACCATCTATTTTAAACTTACTTCGTACCATTTTGTATGGTCTGTTCTTAAATATCTTTATATTTAATTTTAAAAGCAGTGGAATAAGTTTTCTTTCATTTTAATTTTAAGATAAGGCCTACTTGACAATTAATATAAAAATAAATTGTACTGAATTTAAATTTGGGTACAAACTTATATATGTGCTACATTAGGTTGTATTAAATAACTCTTAACAAACATTAGTCGAAGTAAAAACCGATTCAAAAGCAAACACGCTATATTAGGGAGCGAAGTTACCCCTCACTCGTCACTTTTCTCCATGTTCACCCATCCATCTTTGCGAGTGTCACGTCGCATGATATAAACCAACACGACATCCGATTGACATGCGTTTGTTTTTGACATCACACTTCGTCTTTTGTGTTTGGTGAACATGGGTGTCAGGAAAGGCCGGACTAGGGTCACACAAACTTGACATGTGAATATCCGGCACCTCCACCAACAACGAGATTTGAGTGGATACTTATTATTTTACTTTAAAATTCTTCTTCGACGCTCTGGGGTACTCTCGTACCCGTATTGGTTCACATAATTACACCACACAAATTCAATTTATTTTGGGAACTGATATCTAAAGAGCTAACACGTTTTTTCACGTCTTTAAGCATAACGTGTTAGTGATGTTGTTGGTCATAAGGCCAACGATCAATGTCTTACACCTCAGTTTCACCACAAGCGTCGCTCTCTAAGACAACCCCCCCCCCTCCCCCTCCCGCGCCACTTCACACTCAAGCGTCTCACTAATGGAATTAATTCCCAGCCGGGCTAATTACTCTTTACACGGGCCGCATTGTTAACACCGGGTCGGGTTTCCGTCGATAATCACCGAGACAGACACTGATAGCAAGCAACTGATATCATGATCAGAGACAGGGGGGACTAATGGTGTGGCTGCTTGCATCAACTATTATATCATAATGCGCCAATGTGGAACCGTGTGAGACAGATCCAGCCACAGGCAGAGGGATGAGAGTTTCTCATACCGTTGTCGTCTTCGTCATCGCTCGTGTCGTCGTTGCTGTTTTCGGGGAGGGTCGGCGAAGAAGGGTGGGGGACCCTGACGGACGACGACGATTCACTCGCCTCTGGTTTCGGAAAGTAAAAAAAAGACTCGCATACTTACTAGCTGATGTTTACTAGATGTTTTTGCCCCTTATATCACCTTATACGATCTTGATCTGTAACTACACGACGTATCTGCCACTATAATTCATATTATTGGTGAAGGAATACCCTGGGCTAACTCTACCCCGGGCTCGGACGGGGGATGTATGTGATAATTGTTCGGAAGTCTGTAGGCTATTTTATGAGATGAGCATTCACGTTTAATAACCTTATCGTTTGACCTCTTAAAATATCTGTTTAAAATTGATTTGTTTTCGTCAATGGTATGTAATATTCATGTATAATAATTAATACATAATTAATACACATTGTAAGTTTTAAGAGAAATATTCCAGAGAATTGCCACAATTTGAAGATCATTGAAATCATTTTATATAAAATAATTTGACGGCGGTCGGCCTGTATCAAACATATTATATCCACTAAAATTGTCAACATGGTTATCCGGTTTTCAAACGCCCCATTCACAATTTATATCTTTATTATATTCACACATTTAAACATTTCCGGAAACCATACTTCAGTTTCACATTATTACTATATAAACATGCTGTGACTTCAGACACACTTCAGACACCAAACAATGAAAATATGTGGTTGCCAGATTTATAGATTTGTGTGTGGATCATACTTTATCGGTAAAAGTTACTGCATTTTGCTAGATGATATTAACTAAACTAACAAGACACATGTTTTTATAACTGTGAAAATGTAAGAATTTTGTTCACACATTAAAATAATAGCTTATACCAGGACTGCTGCCCGTGGGCGAAAAGTGACTGCATTAATTTCCACGAATAATTATTAATAATTTATTCTATACACTAGTATGGTTATTTTGACGATAAATAACATTTTGACATAAATCTTCCATTGATAACTAATAACTGTACTGATTGAATAAATTATACGCATCCGGTGATGCTTTGTCGATATTGAGCAATAAATCTGTCACCATTGCTTTGTATTGTTTGATCTGCTAACGAGAGTAATTACAACTGATTATTTTAATTAATACAAAGTATAAATTAGTTGACGCCATTTTACAAACAATTATTTGACGTATTTCGATCGTTATTGCAAACTGAACGGCATGATACGAATAATTAGCAATGTGCAATGTGCACCCATGTGGACACAGAAGTGTTGTTTGTACTGACTCGAAATACATGATTTCCATCGATGCGTTGCTTAGTTTGATTTAATTGTTTCATTAGAATATTTTAAATTAACCTTCACTGCAGGGTGACACAAATAGGTCACATACTGCGTTTCTTTATTTATTTATAAAACCAACGGTAATTTAAGTAAACATAGCATATAAAGATAAAACAATGATAATACACACAATGTGCAAAAGTTACAATTCAAGGAAAACAATTGGGGTATCTAGTAATTTTCAGATGCAAGTTAAAGGATAAACAGGACAAATTTAAAGAAGTGTGAAGACAATAAATTATACTGTAAAATGGTCATCATGAAAAATGCTCTTATAATACCGTTGGATGAGCTCGAGCAAACAAGGCTTTGACGCAGAATGCAGAGGTACAGTCTGGATTACTAGGAAGCTTCATCGTTTGTACATTGGGGATGTGGTTTGCACCAAAATGTTAAGTGAGAATATGTCTATTGCGCGATTAAAGCATATTTTCCAAATAGTACATATACTTGTTTCAGTAACGGATAGTAAATATGCCACCAAACGGGTAGTTTGTAGTAATTTCCCAAGCTTGTATAGGAGACGCAATTGTTTAAAGTTTTGGAATGTGCTCTGATAGCGAATTTCTTTCATTCCTTGTAAACACCCTAACAAATTCAATATTTTGGGGTAAAAATTTGAGGTTGACAAGTATCCAGAATGAATGGGAAATTATCTGGATTTGTCGACGAATTTCAAAATATACATTTATTCCGAGCTCTTAGAAGCGTCGTTAGGAGTTATAAGCTGTAGATGTGTCTGAGAAACGGAAACAATGGAGTAATAAGCTGTAGATGTGTGCGAGAAACGGAAACAATGGAGTAATAAGCTGTAGATGTGTGCGAGAAACGGAAACAATGGAGTAATAAGCTGTAGATGTGTGCGAGAAACGGAAACAATGGAGTAATAAGCTGTAGATGTGTTCGGGAATCGGAAACAATGTGTATGAGACGGACGAGGGCGACACTGAACAAGACCCTTTTCACTTACAGCATTTAAAACATAATTCTGTACATCAAATCAACATATTATTGGAAATCAACAAGGATTCAAAATCTTTTCAAGAACATTTTGTTAGACCCCGCTGTTAAGTTTTATTGGAAATTGAAAATCCTAGATCGATATTGACACGTTTAAGAACAACTTAAAAGTTTCTAAAAATCATAAACTGCAATCTTTGTAGAGAAACACAGCCATCATCGTTCATGTCATATTAAATTAATAATAATATTATTTTATCGTGTGCCTCAAAATCAAGTTTGAATGTACTATAGCATTATAATTTCATGAATATTTTAGCAAGCGGAAAAAATATTATGATTGACTAGTTATTCAATCGAGTTTTCTTTCCGGGGTGGGGGTGGGGGGGGGGGGGGGGCAGGGTAGGGGTAGGATAACAACATGGAATTGTTCCCGTCAAAATGAAATAAATAACAGCTTCACGATAGAATTAAGTGTTTTAAAAGTAAAACGAATTTTTGTGGCACATTTTGCCAGCAGGAATGTGTTTCATGAAGTCCTGACTGAAGCATTTAAATGTAAGTTTTATCTCAATGTCGGTTAAGCTACAGCAGGCATCGTAAAATAATACACCACTTTTCCAGAATTATTATTTTGCAAAAAATATTAAAAACGAATTTTATCTCTGGACTTATATATGTTTTTTATTTGTGTAAATTGACAGAATATTAGTATTCAAACAGTTCGAGGTGAAATCCTACCCACAGGCACTTCGTGTACTCTTCACCCACGCTCAGGGCTTTCAGTCCACGCACGACATTCAAGTCTAAAATACGACTGTCACAACGTATTTAAAAACACAGAAGTGGGGAATTTTAGGGAACGGTTATTACGATACGTGGGTATCGCATCACAAACACGTTCACAATAATATGTAGGATAGCACTGTAAATTCAAGTAAGCTCATTGTTTACTATACATACGAGGTAAATTTAATTCCAAAAACGATTCTTCTTATTCATTCGTGTATTATGAGTCATTTAATCTCGTTAATTCTAAACATTCTTCAAGTTTTATTTAAGCATTACTCTGGGTGCAAAATAATTTCCTCTATTGCTCTTTCTGTTCTTTCTTTCCTTCTTCTTTCTTTCTTCTTCTTCTTTCTTTTCTTTCTTTTCTTCCTTTCCTTTCTACAAATTCGTTTAAAATTATTTGAATGAAAACGCACGATTTACCATCATAATTGATTCAAAATGGATGACACAGAATGTGTTTGGTGACGTGGGGGTAGGTGCTAGCCTACGATCGTGAATCTGCACCTACCGTGACTGAATACGAGAATAAGCGCCAAACATTTCTAAATGGTAAGCTAACCCGGTGGCACTGCCACCAAATTATCGACGCACAGAGAATTATTTTATTTTTGGGTGTTCTTTGTGTTCTATCCCTCTTTGGGTACTGCCTGTGCTTGTTATATTATATCATTTAATGTACTATAACATACATTTTGGGAATTATTGCACGTTCCCCGATGATTTATCGATCTCAAGGCGGGAGTGACTCAGCCTCTAGTGTACGTTACAAGACGGAGATGGGTGGGTATATTGACTAAAGCTGGATGTTTATCACATTAGAGTTTACAGTGTAACGTGAAGGTAGCATTCAGTGTGTTCCGGAGAAGAGCTGGTTGCTTAACAAGAGATACCGGATATTTCAAGACTTTTGACCGTAATACATTAGCGATGTCTTTTAGTGCTTGCTTTCCGTAAACATTCGAGTTTTTATCCTATCTTATCTCATCTTATCTTATCTTATCTTATATTATCTTATCTTATCTTCTTTAAAAAAGTTATTTACTTATTTATTTATTTAACGTTTATTCTATTCAGTTATAAAAACTGATTTACAAATAAGGACAACAAAATAAAAACTATATTTACATATAAAGTCAAAATATTTAACTGTGGAGTGTGGATGTTGATTGTAGGGAATTGCGGTTCTACAACAATGGTACATCGAATTTTTTTGATTTTTTGTGCTTGATTGGATGAGCGTAGCGAGCGTAGCGAGCGAAGCGAAGATTCCATTTCACTACACTGGAGAAAAAAGTCCGGAATGTTTTTTTTTTCTTTCCTTCTTTCTTTTTTTTTCTGTATTTTTGTGTGTTTGTCAGCACGATTCCGGCTAAACCGATACTCCGTTTGCGATGAAATTTTATGGAGGCCTTCGAAATCTCTGAACTTAGAACTGCCACGTTTTTGAGCGCAATCAAAAAATTATTTCTCATGAAAATCGCAATTGTACGATTTTTTTCGATTTTTTGAAAATTTATTTTCCTTGTAACACCTACATGCTTAATCCGATTTTCATGATTTTTTCACAGAACCTTAATTTTATGAATTAAGATATCCGTGTGAAATTTGAGCGCAATCAAAAAATTATTTTTCATGAAAATATAAATTTTGTGGGTTTTTCTTTTTTTAAACAATTCTTTTACTTATAACACCTACATGCTTTATTTTATTGTAATACTTTTTTCACAGAACCTTAATTTTATAAATTTATATATTCGTGTGAAATTTGAGCGCAATCAAATAATTATTTCTTATAAAAATCGCAATTTTTTGTTTTTTCAATTTTTTAAAATTCATACGATTAATTAAAAAAATTAAAAATTAAAGTTTATTTTTTATCTAATTTAATTTAATTTAAAAAAAATCTTCAACTAAGTACTAATTTTTTTCACAGAACAACAGAAAATCCGCATAACACATGGCAGCTCAATGCACCAATTACGCTCATCCAACAACGCGGCGGGACTTAAGCGTTTTCCTAGTATAAAAATGTAAAGCCAAAATACGATGGTGTGTAATGTAAACTGCACATTGGCAAGAGAGTAAAATTGCAAAGAATGTGGGTTGTGAAGCCTATAGCTTCCTGTTCATCTCAATGTAAATAAATAAATACATTTCTATTTGTTGCTTATCGACGAAGTTGCAAAAACATTTGTTATGGAACTTCTGTCAGTCAATGATAATATTATGCTTGGTGCTGTGATGGTACCAATGTTACAGTCTACATATTGAAATTGATTGATTGAAAGATTGATTGATTGATTTGTATTGCTTAGCATCTCATATTAATACCCTTTGGCTATTTGAGACGATGAGTGGTGAAAGATGAGTATAAAGTATGAACAGTAGAGAGGAGTGGAAACTGGAAACCCGTACCGGCACGTAGCCTACTCCTTTCGAAAAGTACCAAGGGGACCAACGGCTTAACGTCCCATCCGATAGGACGGTGTAACTTTGACAGTCATATAGGTTCCTCCGCTAACCCGGACTGCCGAGCAGACGTCGATGAGAACGGAGCCGTTACACTAGCTCTTGAACCTCCCATCTGCTCTAACCAGCGGTATACGTTAGTTTCAGAGCAGAGCGGTTCCCCACTCTACCCTTGACCACGCCCGAGTTTACTTAATTTCGGTGATCGAGTGGGAACCGGTTAAACGACCTCGGCTAAACCGCTGGCTACATACATATTGTAATGTCGTGAAGTAGTGAATTATCTAAAGTCGATTGATTATTTATAACTACGGTGTTGGTTTGATTACTTAACGATTATTTTAACACTGGCTTATTACGTTAAGGGACTTGTGATTTTAAATTCTTTAACCAATACTTCTAATGCAAATGTTTTCCACCTTGAGGCAGGATTTGACTAATAGAAGCAGAAGAAAGCCTGGCAAAATACTCATGGTATCCTTTTGTTTTTAATTCCTTGTTTACTGTTTTATTTTTATTTTTAGATAATTAGCTTTATTTATTTTGTTATGTCCAAAACGTGTCTATACCATAACCATAAAAATATGTAAATGGAAATTGTACAAAAAGCTGAAAAATATAAATGAATAAAGATTTTATAAAAAAAAATTAAAAAATAACCAATATATAATATACAACCAAACAATTTTTATTACTGAAGTGAGAACGATTATTTTCAAAAAGAGGATTTAAGTTAATCTTTATTTTTGGCTTGTCGATAAACGTATTTCAATCAACATCAATGTTATGAATTTTACAATATGTAAGTTTCTATAACCACTTGTCAATGGATAATCCCTACCAACACGCAAATATTCTTGTCATTATCGTATCCAAAATAAATGCGATCATGTATGGTGAATATTGGAATGTTAGTTGAAACCGGCATTAGATATTATAGGTGGTCATTAGGTGGTAGCCCTGCATAGCAGCACATTCATATCGTTAGCTCTAGTTACTAACTAAACTAATAACATCATTAACGAACTACGGACGGTTGCGGTCTGTTTCCTATCAATTCACGTTACCTCGTGTGCCCTGCTAAGGGCAAAGTAAGTTAACAACGCTCTGAGGGCTGAAACAAGTATTGTGCACGGTGTCTATGTTAACTAGGAATAACTGTGGGTTCGGAGAAAATTAATTAAACTTCAACGTTGGCTAGGGCACATGACAAATATTTGGCGTATTGATCCTAATATAATAACGCAATGAAGGTACAAGGGCAAAGTTTCTATGCGAAGTTTAAATAACCTCTCACACACACAAACATGTTTGGCAGCCATTGTGCGAGCTTAAACATTTATAGACTTTTTAGGGTATACGTTGACATTCTCTAATCTACTAGGAAAACGCTTAAGTCCCGCCGCGTTGTTGGATGAGCGTAATTGGTGCATTGAGCTGCCATGTGTTATGCGGATTTTCTGTTGTTCTGTGAAAAAATCATTACTAAGTTGAAGATTTTTTTTAAATTAAATTAAATTTAAAAAAAATTAACTTAAATTTTAATTTTTTTTTAATAATCGTAATTTAAAAAGAGGAAAAAATTTTAATATTGAAATTTTCATAAGAAATAATTATTCGATTGCGCACATATTTTACACGAATATATTAATTTATAAAATTAAGGTTCTGTGAAAAAATCATTACAATAGGGTTAAGCATGTAGGTGTTATAAGTCAAATAATTGTTATAAAAAAGAAAAACAATGTAAAATTTCGATTTTCATGAGAAATAGTTTTTTGATTGCGCTCAAATTTCACAGGAATACCTTAATTCATAAAATTAAGGTTCTGTGAAAAAATCATTAAAATCGGATAAAGCATGTAGGTGTTATAAGCCGAAGAAATTTTTTAAAAATCGAAAAAAATCGTAAAATTACGATTTTCATGAGAAATAATTTTTCGATTGCGCTCAAAAACGTGGCAGTTCTTCGTTCAGAGATTTCGAAGGCCTCCATAACATTTCTTCGCAATTGGAGTATCGGTTTAGCCGGAATCGTGTTAACAGACACACAAAAATACAGAAAAAAAAACATTCCGGATTTTTTTCTCCAGTGTAGTGAAATGGAATCTTCGCTTCGCTCGCTACGCTCATCCAATTAAAGGAGTTTTTGGAAAGTGTTAAATCACTCTTCGAGACCAATTGTTTTATTTAGGGGTGGAGAGTACAGAACAGTATTTTTAAATGGAAAGTTAATTTCATTTAAGGCTATTGTACTACCTCTGGACGATAATTTGAAAGTCGAAGAAACATGTCTGAAAAGTTTGCTGAATGAAAGAAGGCCTTTAAAATAACAGAAAAAAAATTGTGAATTTTTTTGGGCGGGACATAACCTCACTTTTGGAAATTATATTTAGATTTTTGGACAAAAGTGTGATATACAAGACTAGTTCAAAATTCAATTTTGAGAATCGGTTTTCTGGACATAGTTTCTAAACACCTTTAGCTATAACTTGACTATAGCTGAAATAGTTTTCTGAAAATAACAGTTGATGTACGATTTTTTTTGTCAAACGGTACAAATACGAGTTTTGTACCGTTTGACAAAAAAATTCATACACCAACTGTTATTTTCAGAAAACTATTTTAGCTATAGTCAAGTTGTAGCTAGGGGTGTTTAGAAACTATATCTAGAAAACCGATTCTCAAAATTCAATTTTGAACTAGTCTTGTATATTACACTTTTGTCCAAAAATCTAAATATAATTTCCAAAAGTGAGGTTATGTCCCGCCCAAAAAAATTCACAATTTTTTTCTGTTATTTTAAAGGCCTTCTTTCATTCAGCAAACTTTTCAGACATGTTTTTTCGACTTTCAAATTATCGGCCAGAGGTGGTACAATAGCCTTAAGATTTGTTTACATGATACAGATTACCAATGAGAGAGAGATTGACTAACTGGCTTAGTAATAATAATTATAATATAATATGTATATCATCAATAAGAAAAATTACATTCACAGATTCAAAGACATACATTTTTAAAGGAGCTAGAATTATCTTATTTATAACATTGACGAAGAATGAGATTATAATATGTAGTTTATCTCTCAATAGTGTAGGTCTACTTTCTTACGAATAACGGAATTTATTGTTAGTTTGACTACAAAGATAGCTCGGACTGTTTTTGAAGAGTGATTAGTTAAAATAATACACATCTATATCATTCTATGCAAACAGGTCCAGAGTCTACATCATATGAGAGCCTAATTTTGTTTCCTCCAAAAGTCTGTATCGTCCTCTCTTGTGGTTACTAAGAAGCAACAACCACGTAACTTGGCGGGATATTATATCTCGTGCATTGCTCGCTTTAAATTTAAAACAATAGCGAGATATTAAATATGCTTGAGGTGAATACACCACTTAAGAAAATGCCAAGTATTTCGTATGTAGACATTTTCTGAAGTATGCTTCGCGTAATAATACAAGAATGTAACTATTCGGATTTTATATCTTCCTTCCATAAATGCCAACAACGCCAGGAACGCCTCAGCAACCACCTATAGGGTTATTACACTGTGGGCGATATCTTTTTAAAGCACGAGCTTCACGTTCCATCTTGAAGGCCTATCCGATAAAACTTGAGACTCCCCTCCGTTGAAATGGAGATTGTTGTGTGGTAAATCTCCCCGCTTAGTTTTATTCTTATGGGTGTACTTTGAAAAGCGACGAGGTAAGGTAGCTACCGAGCCAGATACATGCAAAGTATTGATACGTTACGTCGACGCTGTGACCTGTACTTTGTTTGGTCAACACATTTCCCTTCTATCCTGACGAGTAATCGGAGAGAAGTTGAGGAACGCAATTTGCGATAAAAGCGATGACGATATTGGATGGATATATAAGTAACCACTGAACCTGAAATAACCTACTTTAGTACACACTACGCAAGTTATTTATACTTGTATCTAATAAATGTTATCTTTAAATAATTGAATGACTTTACTAACAAACAGTATACATACACTATTTGTAACTTAGAATAAAAATGTATTCTTCTCAAAACATACTTCACTGCAGAAAGTATTTTTTTGTCTAGTCCTATTTTAATAATTTAATGCATTTTAGGACTGTCCACTGCACTCGTATACTTAAAGAGAAATATCTAGATTGAAACGATTATTAGACTGCTTGCTCGTTGGTCTTGTTGTTAGCGTCTCTGCTTCCAATGCGAAGGTCCAGAGTTCGATTCAAATAAATTTTTCAACTTCTAATTTCGACTTGTCCATCATTTTTTGTTTTAGGAATTAGTAAACGGTGACTTAAGAGCCGTACTGGCAACGAGGCACATCATTAATTCAAAGTTGTTCTGAATTTGTCTTGTTGATGTTGATTCTGGCGTTGATCCGCGGGTGTTCTCAATGTCCATACCACTGATCGTTAACTTTCTTTAAAAAAATTCAATCTTTGGTTGGTTATCGCTCACTCGTCGATTGCGTCGGGCCCTACAGTGTTGGCTTGGTCGTTTTTGTTTAATGTCCCCCACTGAAAATCAGTTATGCCTGAGTGGGTAAATACTCTAAATACGAATTAAATAAAATAAACCTGAGGAAGACGACTGAAGGCGTCGAAATACTGTTTAATTCTTTATATTTTTCTTTGTTTACAAGTGCAGTAGTGACGAAGACAAAAAATTAATTTCCATCCCTACTTCTCCTTCAAGGACATTGTAGGATTCCTTGTACTAATCATAATTTTAACACTGCTCACCCTGCTAGAACCTTATATGTTAGGAGATCTTGTTAATTATACCACAGTCAAAAATGTAATTATTATTAATAACCTCACCTGCTTTAAAAGTTTCATCACTTTAATAGTCCTATTTTGTCTCCATTATTATCCTACTTGTAGTCTTAATTGTCTTAAGATGTTTGGTCATTTTGTGAAAATCATTACTAAAGTTTTGGCTGATACGAAATTGGTTATTGGTAGACGTGAGTAAAATAGCATTTTGACATTGAGAATTTGATATTATCATTTTTGAATTAGAAGTTAATTTAGAATTTTGTAGCATAATTTATTTATTCTATTTAAACACCATTTAAAGGTAGTATTACATTTTAAAGTGACAGGTTGAATAACAGTTAAGCTAAAAGTTAAAAACTAATTTAGAAATTAAATTATCCATAAAAATGTACGTACAAATATATCGTTGAAATTATTTTTAAATGCTACGAGTCAACCTTATTTTTCGTAAAAGTTCCGATTTGTAGCGCTTTCAGAAATCATGCTCGCTGATTCAACCTTTATCTAAAGCGTAATACGATAATTTGTTACATTCTTAGTTTCTGAACTTCACAACTAAAGAAGTAAGGCCTCCATTATTTATTATGTTCTGTTGTTAATCGATAGCTTATTAGCATATTATTTGTATTCACAATAATTTGTAATTTGAAGAGTTCAAAAGAGAGGTTTTCATGTCCCTTTAGCTTCTGGCAGCTGGCATAATTTCTCACTTAATACATTATACAAAGTGATAGTATGATTTAATATTAATTGATTAATTAATAATTCATACACACTCAATGTTACATGATATGATATACAGATTTTGTTTTACATCGATTATATTTATTGAATTGTTTTGTCAGTATTCGTTGATGACTTGGGGGATATACGGAGGCGTGCTATCCAAATGTGTTTTGTCTCGTACTTCCCGACATGTGCTCTGTTGCGAAACAACAATCTTCCTTACTAACCAGACACACCTCGTAAGCAACGCCATGCAGGCTGTAATACGCGCGACACGAGATGAGATAGAGTTTTCAATTTCACCGTGATATTCCAAGACAGCCAATAAACGCTGTTTCGCAAAATCCGTTTCAAAGACCCACTCCCTTCCTCCTCCCTCCACCCTTCCACCCCCAGTCCATGCTGAGTTTATTTATCAAATATGGAGCCTGCAAGACCACGCGTTGCAAACAGACACAATGCATGACTGTGAAGTCACACCCTACACCATGATGCCCAGAACATGCATTCAAACATAAAACAATCGCCAGTGGCTATTATTATTTAAAAACTATATAACGTTTATTACATTTTATTTTATTTCCTTGGTGCAGTATTGATGCACTTAATTAAATTAAATAGTCCCGACACAATCATGTTTTATGGGCGAACTCAATTTATATGATTTTTCGCAAATTTACTTTATGATAATATATTCGAAAATTTCAATTAAACTTAACATTGGATACATTTTAGTGGTGTTTTTGATGAGAAATGTATGATTATTTTTTATATCAATCGCCTTCTTGTATCGCCAGAAGTGACTCAATCCACGCAGAGCAGTGTGTAATCCATACGTTCAGACTGGTTAAGACTCTACTGCTGACCACATAACACTAATTGTCGATCCAACTGAAACACCATATGTGAGGTGTCTTTGCTTTAGACGTTGCTGCAGTCGCATAACTGAAGAATTCATATACCTCAACCATCAGTCGAATATAACTCAATAGGTGAGTAAAGGGTTTTCTTAGTATTGTGACCTTATTTTGAAAGTTGAAAGTGAAACCGGGACATTTACCAAAGTGTAAGCATTTGTACCCCACGGACCATTTCGGGGTCTGGTGCAGAGCCCCCAGCCGCCATAGGCGATTTTTAAAAGCCATATTTGCGTCAAATGCCCAGAAAAAAGTTTTTTGACATGTAAATATGAATTAAATATAGTTGTAATGTGTACATTTTTGTATAAAATCTTTATCTAGTGGTTCAAAAATGACAGTACAAAACAAAATACAAACATTCAGCAGATAATAATGTATTGATGATGGCATCTTACTAATGAAGGCCTCATCAATAAGAATAAAGATAATTTGAAAATGCATTTAATTTGTATAACATGGAGGGAGTTCGAGTCGAGTCCGAGTACTTCGTATTATAAAAAAAAAATCATCATTACCCTTTGAATGTATTTATAGAATGTACAAAATTAATTTTGTTTGTTGGTGTTAGTCTAAATGTAGGCTCCAAACGTAAAGACAGAGTAACATCAAATTGATTTAAAAATGTAACCTCCCTCTAGATAATTTTAATGATCAAGCTCAAATGTTATGAATGAAATGTTGAAACAAACATTAAAGTGACATTTTTATTATTTTTGGCACAAAAAAAGTTCAAAACTTCCAAAATGAATATACATTTATGTTACTAATATGGCTAAGTAATCAGCATTGGTAAGGTAGCGCCAAAAATATATAGGCCTAACGATTTTTAAGTTTTCACATACGTGCGCGACCCGGCACCTCCACCAAAATCATTAATAATATCGCACATTCTAGAGAAAACGAATTATCTTCTTGGAAGTGGAAGAACTATTTCATTGTTTGTATAAAAGTAAAACATATTCCTTCCATGCACGGTATAAGAAAATACCAGGACACTTTCTTCCCAAAATTGCAAACCGGTACAAATACGTCATTTTAATGAGACTCGGGACACCGGTACAAGTGTTCTGAAAACGGTACTGTACGGGTACCGGTAAAACCAGTACGTCTGGTCACCTTATTTCTTAGTCATATAAGGAAGATGCCTCAACAAACCCTTGCTTTACACAAACAAGCTACACCATTGTTTACTCGAAGAAAAAAATCATGAAAGACCCATTATCATTCAATCCAGTGAATAAATGACTGTCGTTTAAAGTCTGTGCTATTTGAGATTGTCGTATTCAAACTAAAGGTATTATGATGTCATTTGATAAAAACTATCTAGGAAAAGAATAAATTTAAAACTTGGAAAGAAGTTTCGTATAAAATGTTATATTTTTGATGGTGTGTTATTTTCAATGCTCAATATACAAATTTGTCCACAGATTCGTTGTAGAATCCTAAATATGGATTTAATTGTATTTTAGTGAATCGTCTTTTCATTGTTAAACATTTTTTTTATCAAGTTAAAAGCAAGGAGTATCCATAAAAGGGAGCGAAGCTACGGGACCAATTAAACAATTTTCCTTGCGTTGATATTTTTTGTGGCGGCGCTGGGATAGATCACCGTTGAACAGGTTTCTTGCTAGGTATCTTCGTTTAGAAAATGGTGGAGGTGCCGGGTTATGCATTTTATAACTTTATTTGGGGCTAGCCCCTCCCCTTTACCCGCAGTGTTGTATCGGGGGGGGGGGGGGGGAGTCATTCAATACATTCTGTCTATCATTGAAAGACAACACCAACAAAAATCGGACTTCAGCGTAGGTTTCATGTCGACAAGCGAATGGCGCGTTGCGAGTGACAACATATTAAAATGATCTGAACTTTGGTCGCGCCGTTCGTTCGTCACGCGGTCCTAACCTTCTGATTGGTCTAGAACCTACTCGCTTGCATTCGCTCGCCTACATGAAAACGAGTCTTTGTAGTCAATCGGACGTGTCATGTTCAGATTGGATGAATAATGAACCGTGCCAATATGTGGGTCTAATATTCTCACATTATATTTTAATGTTTAATTAAACATCTGTCAACTCAGTTTTAAAACTCCCTGACCAACTACGACACAAACTTAACATCAATCAAATATGTAAAAAATGTTAAATTAATTATTTTTAGAAATATTATTGAATAATAAGCGGGGATCCCTCTATTTCGCGCTGGCTAATGACGATACACGCCATCATAACTAGCTCGTTATAACGTTTCCACAATCGCACAAGTAATGCCATACTTTTATGTTAGTAAAGCGTGCTTAATTAATGATTATTAAAGTAATTAACCCACTTACAATAATCATAAAAAGCATCGTTTAATTAATTCCATGTTGACAGGGGAATTAAGCTGACGATGTTACATAAGCGAATAATTACCAAAGTATATAGCAATGTCAGCCACTTTGTTGGTATAACCGGCCATATTAATGGATAAATCAATTAATATTGCAATTATTATACATACGAAATTTTCGTCCAAAATGATGGAACTGCTCATGAAGGTCTTTCGAATCACCAAAAGCCAATACTGTCGGTGTAGATCTAGAGCTTAGAGCAAGTGAAAAGCAAGTCGCATCTGGAACTTGGACTACATTATTCAGCTGTACGGGCACTTATTTGACACCAGCCTAAAATACTGTCTTCCGACACACTAATACCCTTTTCGTAATTATGTATGTTAACCCACCTGAAACGGTGTTATTTAGTATAAACAGACACAATGCTGATCGATTCAATCCCGTTAGTACTGAAACCTTTATATTAATACAAGCTTTGAATTTGACCGAAGCTCTGGGTGGTTGTTTACGATATGACACAGTGATCTTCTTGCTGCATCGATGATAACTACATAGCGTTAGAGGAGAGAACCACTCACTTACCCATTAGCCTAGCTCTATAATATCGTGTTCATCTATAACGATAACGTTCACCATGATACAATTTCTAACGTAACGCCAGTTACTATTGCAAGTCCATGGTCACAGGTTACAGCGATCAACATTATGTATTTAGTGATTTGTATTTAGTGATATGATGATGATTTTTGTTTCTTAACGTCTCATATTAATGCACCTTGGCTATTCGAGACGATGAGTGAAGATAGCTGACGAAGAAGGACAATTAAAAAAAACATGCCTTATGCGGGATTCGAACCCACGTCCTCGTAGAGCCATACGCTTCGGGCCAGCGCCCTAATCGTATGAGCCACTTAATATTATATGTTTGATGCTTTAATAAGAATTAAATATGAATTTACTATAAATTTGTAGGGGTACGCTATTCTATATATAATTTCTGGATTTCATTGAATATTTACTTTTTAGTCAAACGGGCTAAACATACAAACATTTTGCATTTTCGACTGTAATAAATGCATGTTGAACATTAATCATTTGATAAGGAGGTAAATCTACCCATTATTAGCAATTACGCAAGTTTTATATGTAAGTAATTCCTCATCTCCGCAGGGATAGTCAAATCAGCCAACTAAACGTTAAACATCTGTCGTTGTATTGTATCATGCGGAGGGATTCTTTTTCCTCGCTATCAATTCTCAATGCCAACCAATCCAATCACATGGTTTCTGTAATTTATTTTGTAAACGCCATAGAATCCCAAATACGGAAAAGTAGTATTTGCTTTATTTGCTACTGTCGAAACAATGTCCATTACTTTGAACTTTGAAGTTTGCAACTCTATAGTTTACCGACTTTGGCTCGTATCCGGTTTAGATTTGTTAGTGCATCTGCTCAATGATTTATCTGGAGCTGCAGCCGTTACCCACTGGATTGCGCACATTTCCCGCGCTACCTGAGATCGAGGGCTTTTTATTTTATTGCTGAAACAAGGGAACGAAGGAAACGGCAAATAGAATCGCCCAATGCGCCCTCTTGACTTTATTACTTGCAACCTCTGCTGGTTTGCGATTCTAATGTTGCTTATATTCGTCCTTCATCGCTGTGCTCTCAATCCAAGAACCAAATTTTGTTGGAAGCAAGAGGGTTAAAGGGGTTTACTCTCAAAATTGTGTAAGCTTTTTACATTTTAATTAAGGTTTCCTTGCAGGAAAGTTAAAATCTGTTTAAGGAAAGTATAGAGAAAGTTAATTTAAATCTCTCAAGAATTTCAGGCTAGGAATAAAGAAATTGTGGGCAAGGGTAAAATTATTTATTATATAAGCCAATATATAAATTAATTAGCTTCATCCATTGGTATGAGAATTAATATAATTAGCTAAAATTTCGTAAAGTAGCTTTACTCTGTAAACTTTCAAACAGAAAATATAAACGATTTTGCCCCTTAAGATAAGCTACTTTTGTTTGATTTTACATAGTTTTAGAGCTTGTTGTGGTACACAAACCTTATGCATAAATGCATAGAAATGATCTCTATACTTACATTCCTTTAACTTCTCCATCCAAGTCGCATCCGAGTGCACGAATCCTGCAAGTAAACAAGGAACAAGTTGAATTCAAGCTATATGACTTGGTAACACAGTTTATTTTTTTGTCTCACATATTCCTATAGGTTTAAGGAAAAATACCGAGATTAAAATTTAATATACAACTAATTTATACTCGACACAATTTGTTTGTTGATTTCGATAGGTAAGTACAATTCGTGTAGAAAACAACTATTGTTGATCAAGTGGTGTTCCAAATACATAAGAAGACTATACCCTAAATTTCATATATGTATTTACAAAGCACATGTGCAGAATAATAAATTAATATGTGGCTATATGGAGGAACTGTATCTAAGTTATAGAACGATAACAATGGCGCACAATCTACTATCTACTCAGTATGGGTGTATGCATTGTAATAGATTATGAGATCCATTCGTACTTTCCTAAACTAACACACATTTAAATTTTGAGTGAACGAACGAACGAACGAACGAACGAACGAACGAACGAACGAACGAACGAACGAACGAACGAACGAACGAACGAACGAACGAACGAACGAACGAACGAACGAACGAACGAACGAATGAATAAAGAATGAATGAATGAATGAATGAAAAAAAATAGTGGGATTATTATGACAGTTAGGTTACAAATCGTAATACAATCATAGGACTTATCATGGTCTTTATAACAACACTAATAAATTAAAGCAATATAACACACGAAATATAGCGTTAGGTCCTAAAATTTTATTTCGATTTATTTTACACTTTAATATGAAAGTACTTTTCCCCTTCATTTTCTTCTACATCCTTCAATCGGTGCAGTCAAATATTACAGATGTCTTCGCTTCTAATACTAAAATCTATAGTTAAATAATATATTCTCTTCACCAATTTCTCTATAGGCATTCGTTCCAAAGAACCAGAATTATCTTCAGATCCCAATGCACTTTGGCAAAACGGAACGTTTCCATTTATCTGAAAATTAGTACCAATGAAACACAAAACCTAGACCACGCTGCCATAGACGTTAAGATTCTTTGCTAAGAGTGGTTTCGCATTTGATGTAAATAAAACGTTGATAGTTCTTAATGTCTATAATTCGAAAAAACTCCATCAAAATGGTATCCGAACCCGTTCAGACAAAATATATTTTCCCATTTTAGTTCACTAAAACGTTTTGTTACGTCAGACACCATACAAAATACAAACACAACATTTTTAACATAGCCGTGTGAATGTTTTAATAAGTAAAACTTAGATGTCATCGGATACATGATTAGTTCAACGAGTTTATATCATGACTGTGCACGAAAAACAATTAGTACACGGGGAAAAATACATCCGCGTACTATCTGAACTGTCAATACATTCTTCATCGGAGGTCACGATGATGAGTGAACATAATACCTTATCATGTACGCTCACGAACGTAAGAGTAAACCATACAAAAATGCAAAGAACTTGCAAAAAAGGGGCCAAGCCAAAAACGAGGAAGATACAAGTGGCTCAACTGCATAAAGTGGTGAGATCTAGAAGTGTGGCCAAGCCCATTATTTTGTTTAAAATAACAAATATATTTATTAATTATATAATAAACCACTAATAAATCAATATTATAATCTAAGTATTAAATAAATATACAAAAATAACATAAAACATTAAACAAATTTATTCAAACATTTACATGTGAAAATATCAAAATTAACAGACGCCATTGGTTACGTTTTGGTTAGTCACTAACGACAACCAAGTTCCAATTCCAAAACAATTCCACCTACGGGAGTTTTTCCCGACTATCCAAATCGAGAAACATAGAAATAAGTTTTTAATGATTTTTTTTTTGGTTTATAATAATTAACAAGTAACTATAGAAACTTGACAACAATTACCGACAATGCGTTCAAAAAGCAAATCTTCGGGCCTCCAGATATTTTACATTCTATTAATTGGTATTACCATAGCAATTAATACTACTATAAAATTATCCTAATTTAACAAAAATGATTTTGCAATGGGACTTGAAAAAGTAAAGAGATCCCACGCATACTAAAGACTTACAAAAAAGCTCATCCATCAACGCGTCTAAAAAAAGCGTTCGCGAAGCGGCCTAGTTTTGCCGTACGTTACGTTAGCTAGGGAAAACGCCAAAGTCGTTGATGGGTGAGTGAGCCATGTGTGAGTACCCGGGAACATCCCCTTTCCTCCCCTATACCTAAGACTGGATCTAGCCCAGTATGGGGAATGATACCGGGTATTCAAGACATGGCTCACTCACTTGTCCATCAACGAATTTGGCGTTTCTCTGGTCTAGTTGGCTAAGGCGCCCTTATTCCCGGAATGTGGGAGACCTGGCTGGGTTCAATCCCCTGATCGGAAAAGATTTTGTAGTTTATGGATCGTATTGAAAAAAATATTAAACACGTTTTGAAATGCATATAACGCAGTTTAGTCTAAATCAACCGTGACAATACTATGGAAAACATAGCTAGTACGAAATATGAGTAAATAGCAAGATTTACTTAATGTCCCAGTGGAATTTAGGGGAACTTTGCTCACTGCTATGCATGTTATCACAGTCTGCCAAAAATTATTCGATAAAAATGACTTTTCAAGAACAAATGCATTGTTGTTAAAATGAAACCTACACATTTCAAGCATATTTTTCAATTGATTATTTCTTGTAGGTTTAAATCGCAACGGATTTTTTTCATGTTGTCATCAGTTCTCAGTTAACTGGTCACGGATGTCTGTTTTAAAATTTCGACTCAATCTGTTTGGTCGTTCAGCCTTTTGGGACCGGACAGACAAACATTTTACAAACATTTAACATATAACATTTTTATTAGACACGTTGCGACGAAGACCCGATCGAGTAGCGTTATAGAATTCGTTTCGCTGCGCTCACTCGTCTAATTATTTTTAAAGTTTTGTAATGTGATCAAAATTAATACCCTCTTCTAGAAACACACTGCCAACTCAACAAACCTGCAAACGAACAGGGTCCACTAGATACCTAACAGCCAGGGTCCACTAGATACTTATGCTGAGATAACAGCAGCAGTTAGGTATCTAGTGGACCCTGCCTAACAGCTACAGCAGCTTAGCATAAGCAGAGTCGATAAAGAAGTTTCTTTCTTTATCGACTCTGGCATAAGTATCTAGTGGACCCTGCAAACGAACACATGCGTAGAGGGCAGTGAAAATAACAAAATACCAATTGCAAAATACTGACAAGACGTCATTTAAATTAAAGCAATATGATAGAGGTACTTTTAATTTTTTTATGTATTTATTTAATAGCATTTATATGTTTATGTCTTATATGCGGTGAAATAACTACGAAGGGTGTCAACAAAGGTAAGAGTTCTGAATAATTATATAATAGTGGTGGTAGTTCGTAATTTGTAGTATGGACTCGGCATATGGCATTATGGCGGTATGGGGGGCTTAATTTATTTGGCCTACCCTACTTAATTTTATGAAACGAATAGGCCTAGGCCTATTAGAAGCAGCACATGAACTAAAAATAAGGGGGATCGGTCGGGTGTCGGCCTTGTGAAAGAGGATGTAGGCACAGGTCAAAGTTCGATAATCAAACTCAAAGCTCAAAGGTTTCTGGCGGCGCTAGTGTAGGCCTAACTTACGGCTACTACCGGTAGTGCAAAAGGCAAACAAATGCAAATAAACAACTCAAGTCAATTCAAGCTTAAAATACGACGTGGATGCCCTTCCACCTGGCATGTCCTCTCTGCTGGAAAATCAGAAAATGCATGATGGTCTAGTGTGTAATCCATAAATGCGGGTAGGCCTACCATTTAGGCCTTTCAAAAGAAGAATAAGATAACTCTAAGAAGGATAGATCTAATAACACGATCAATATTCTAAAATAACGTTGGCTTATGGCCCAAAGCTGAGGGTGATAATTTGCTATTTGGCTATAGGCCAACAATAAAAAAAACGTCTCATGGGGAAGGGGGAAGGGGGGGGGTGGATTACCCACAGCTTTGTAGGTGTCTTTCAGATCAGATCAGACACGCGCTCAGCTCTATGTGGTTCTGTTACAGCCGTACGCCGTGCGCTCTACAGCCTCAAAGTGTTGAGATATGGCTCCGGGGTGTTAGTCTCCTTGATCGTCTACCAACACGAACTCCTCAGCGGCCGATGTTCATTCGCGTTCCTCGGCTTCACGTTGTTGTCACTCACCTACGGCAAGAAGCTGTGGTCTTTCTTCTTCCCCGGTCCACCGGCCCCTACCCTTACTCGTCGTGAAAGAACGACAGTGATGCGAGAGCAAATAGCTGAACGCTATCGTCAGGATGAAGAGTGTACTATAATATAGAATAATTTAAACAAGACCATGACTCGTTGCTTCGCCATTCATTGGGACTTTCAAGCTGATACCATAATATGATATATTTACCCCACTTAGATTACACTTATACAATATTCCAAATTAGGTGAATTTAAACGGCATTTAGCTGACTTTTTTTTATAACATTACAATTTATATCGCTCCTGGTGTGTACTCATTTGCTCATGTCTTTATATAACATTTATATTGTAGGGGGCCTTGGCTTTTTTGTATTTTTATGTTCATAATACAATAAAACTTATTTAAAAGAATCGTATTTTGAGTCTACCTATCCAGTCACCCAAATGATTTTCAGTGGCGGACACACTGGAAGCAGAGCTTCTAACAACAAGACCATACGACAACGAGCCTTAGGTACATAAGGTATTTGATGCTTTATTAACGTCTAAACCCAACATCTACGAAAACCCTGTAATTTTAATTTGTAGTAAATGTTTTCTATGGGGTTTCTCCTAGCAGAACGCATACAGAACAATATATATTATAATATGAACATTTTTGCAACATATTACCGAAATTAGTTTTACTCGCTTTTTAGTAATTTACAAAGAGAAAATAAAATTGATTTTTTTTATTCTACCAATTACGGAGACGTTATGGTCAAAAGTATGGAAGTTACAAAATCCAAACTTGGGTCCAAGAAACCAATTTAAAAAAAAATCGCGATTTCTCCCCGTCTGGACCCGGGATAGAATTAGCCCTGCAGAGCATGTCTCTGCTAATCGTATAAAGAGAAAAAGTCCATCTCGCATTCAAAGTTCAAATTTTCCTGATGATGGTTAAATAAGGCGTTACCATCTCGGTGGTCTAGTTGGCTAAGGCGCCTACCTGGAATGTGGGAGACTCGGGTTCGTATCCCGATCGGGATGGATTTGTTTTAACTTCTGAATTGTATTAAATATTAACATCGGATATATGTTTAGTTTAACTAGTTTATAATTATCATGACAGTGCATGGAAAATTACCAGCGCAGGAAGTACAAACGTTTTGTTCTGCTGATATTATTATCATATTAATATTTAGCAGGAACGTTACGAAGAAACTTTTCCTATATCCACCTTCGGTAGCAAAGAGTACACACTTAACAATTATTGGTAGGTATAAGTTTATGAACGTTGAAATAATTTAAAGTCCAAAACATAAGCATCAATTTGTGAGATTCCCATAACTCGCCGATTAATATAGGAATCAGAAAAAATAATTTATTTATTTTATTTATTTATTTATTTATTTAACGTCTATCCTATTCAGTTATAAAAACTGATTTACAAAGGAGGACAACTAAATAAATCTAATTACATAGATGCAGACACAACAATGAACTACATTTAAGTAAATATTTGAAATAGTAATATTACAACAATGCATTAAATATTCAACAAATTTGATAACAAATAAAAAGGATATTAAATGCAATTTATGAATGAATCGAATATATAAAAAAGGGGGTGGGGAATGAAAAGAAAAGAAAAGAAAAAGAAAAGAAAAGAAAAAGAAAAAGGAAAGGAAAAAAAAGAAAGAAAGAAAGAAAAGAAAAAAGAAGAAAAAAAAACATAAAAAAAAAAAAAACGAAAAGAAAAAAACTGATTTATTAGACGATCCCACTCAAACGAATATGAGGTTTGCCAAAAATCAGGAACAGCAAATCAGGGAGTAATCAATCATTATGTTCTTATTTGTTGCTCGAAAGGGTAACCGCCAATAAGAGCGCCGCTCTAAGGTCGAAACCAAGAAGAGCTCGGTAATAAGGGCGACGCCCAGAAGAGCGAAAGGGACATAAGAGCGACAGACCAATAAGAGCGACAGGCCAATAAGAGCGCCTCCAAAAAGAGCAAATGACAAATAAGAGCGACAAGCCAATAAGAGCGAATTAAAAAGAGCGAATGGTCAATAAGAGCGAATGGCCAATAATAGCGACGGACCAAAAATAGCGATAGGCCAATAAGAGCGGCAGGTAAAAAAGAGCGACATGCCAAAAAGAACGACACACTATTAAGAGCGAATTTGGCAAAATTGGCAATAATTGGATGAGCGTAGCGAGCGAAGCGAGCGAAGCGAAGATTCCATTTCACTACACTGGAGAAAAAAATCCGGAATGTTTTTTTTTCTTTCTTTTTTTCGTATTTTTGTCTGTTTGTCCACACGATTCCGGCTAAACCGATACTCCAATTGAGATGAAATTTTCTGGAGGCCCTCAAAATCTCTGAACTTAGAACTGCCACGTTTTTGAGCGCAATCGGAAAAATATTTCTCATGAAAATCGCAATTTTACGATTTTTTTCGATTTTAAAAAAATTTCTTCGACTTATAACACCTACATGCTTTATCCGATTGTAATGATTTTTTCACAGAACCCTTATTTTATGAATTAATAGATAAGTGTTAAATTTGAGCGCAATCGAGAAATTATTTCTTATAAAAATCGCAATTTTACGATTTTTTTCTTTTTTTAACAATTACAATTAATTTTAAAAAATTAAAAAAATTAAAGTTAATTTTTTATTTAATTTAATTTAATTAAAAAAAATTCAACTTAGTAATGATTTTTCCACAGAACAACAGAAAATCCATATAACACATGGCAGCTCAATGCACCAATTACGCTCATCCAACAACGCGGCGGGACTTAAGCGTTTTCCTAGTAATAGATAATATTTATGAGCCTGTCGCTCTTATTGGCATGCCGCTCTCATTGACCTGGCGCTCTTATTGGCATGACGCTCTTATTGGTATGTCACCTTATTGAACTGTCGCTCTTATGGGCGGCGCCCTTATTCTCGCGCTCTATTGGGTGGCGCCCTTATTGCCGCGCTCTTTCGACCGTGAACTCCGATCACCTCCCCCCTCTCCCCCCCTCTTAAATTATTTGTAATTCACTCCATCGACTACTTTCCATCCCAAAAGTTCCATAGTAACAATTGCCTGCTACTCTTGTCATTCTTGTTTCGTCTTCACTGCAAACATTTCAATAACATAATATGATACGTGAACGCAGAATGGAATCTCATCATTTATAAAACAACACGTATTTAGTGGCAAATATAAGGCTATTTAAGAATTTTGTTTTATAATGCGTGTATTTAAAATCAACACGAAATTAAATTCTTTTGGAATGAAAATCGTATCTAGGATACAAACATTTTTATAGTTATATAGTTTTTTTTATCAGACCATCTGACGACCACAGGGGCATAATAAAACCCTTTATTTTCGGCTTTAATAAAACTATGTTGTTGTATTTTTTAAAAGGGTGTAATAATACTTAAATTTCAGGCAACGACACAAAACGTAGCCTATAAAATAATTTACGACCACCCTAGCGTCGTGTTACGCAGATGAGCCGTCTTATAGCCCGAGCTTTCTGCGTGTAATATATTCAAGGAGACATGAAATTTGCCTTATCCGTTGTTCTTATTTCTACCCCCACACATCCCCACCCCCGTTCTCATCCCTCTTCGTGATATTTAATACCTCACGTATGGCCTTTAGAACGTGATCTATGTTTTGTGCAAACGTTGTCGGGATAATTACTTAAGGTTTAGTTTAAGACAAAGTTAAAATCAGTTCTGTTAATGAAAGCTTTTAACAGAATACAAATTTTGGTTCACGAGAGACACTTAACCGTATAACTCTAAACAAACAACGAATCTTCGTCTCTAATGGGTTTCTTAATTGAGTCTGTTTCATTTGATCCAGTTGATGCAGCAACTGTTGATCATTCAGTAAGATTTTGTTCGAAATATGTTTTGTAAAGCTTTTGAAATCAATTATTTACAACGGAAATTATCACGCAGAATAAGTATACTAACAGTTCATCACCCAACTTTTCAGAAAACTAGTTTTACATTTCCAAGGGAAGATATTCTATGAAACTTTTTGTGAAGTTTATAATTATTATTCAAAACTTTTACAGTATGTTATTACACCTATTACCTTCTTCCAATAACATACCATACATTTATATATTGCACTGCGTTCAAAATCTAGCATTTATTTATCTATTTACTTATTTACTTATCATCTATCCAATTCAGTTGAAAAACTGATTAACAAAGGAGGGCATGGTGCGTAGTACATGGTTACCGTAAAGCTAAAAAATAATAATACAAATGCTCCACAAAACCCTACAACTAGCGGCAAACCTAAGCTTATGTTCGGGAACCCGGAATTGCGGGTAGGGTCGGGTACTTGGGGGACGACCCGATATTCAAAACGGAGTACCCGAATTACTGGGAACAAAAACATATTTTGGGAGGATAGTGGAGGTGCCGGTTCAGGATTTACATACTTTTTTGGTGGAGGTGCCGGTCCAGATTTAAAAATAAATTCTAGCCTGAATGTGGTGAAAATTAAAATTTAAGATTCTTCACAACTAAAATTCATTATCAATCGTTTTAACATGTAATATTATCATGGAGTTGGATGAGAAGGAGGTCTAGCTCAAATGGAACAGCACGTCCACGATCGTGTTTGTTTGTTGAGCCTATTCGCCATTTTGATTGTTATAACCACCACTAGCAGGTTAATCTTTACAGTACTATTTATAACTCCATGCTTAGATGCCGCCATGGTGTTTTCTGCCCACCAGTCGGCCATGACAGTTGTCTGTGACGTCACAGGAACCCCTAATCTTTTGCCGACCGGTTAGACCTTGAATACTGGCAAGGTCCCTTAGATTTCCGCTAGGCTTCGCTACCGCGTACCGATGGTTCCGTTCTCTACTTCGCTAGGAGGAGATACAGGGGACCTTGGAGTACTAATTGTGTCATCTAGGAGGCCGTGGCTTTAACAAAGCACTGCCTTGTTAAGTAGATCCTTCAACTTGAGCAGGCAGTATAATAGAATAAAACCAAAATCACGGAAATGTATGCGCTGACAACATAGCACGTCTTGGAAAAAGTGTTTTTTACATTTGAATAATAAGTAATTTTAATCTGATCTCGCTGAACTATGGAAAAAGGGACGGAGCGTGACCTTGCTGATATGACTATGGAACTCCGAAGTCACTCCGAGAAGGAACAACAAATGTCTCCACCAGCCAGCATCCAGTCGCTCCCGGAGGAGATACTGCTTCACATCTTCTCGTACCTGACTCATGGAGAAGTGTGCACTGTGGGTAAGGTCTGTACACAGTGGGAGCGTATACACTGGGATCACCGACTATATCACCTGCCTAGTATTCTAAACAGGAGGGAAGTCAGAAACGAAATCTTCAAGTGTCTAAAAGATGCAACGTACTTGGCGTCCCCCTATTTTGATGAGGGATACATAAAGAAAACCATCGAAACATTTTTAAATACTCGCAATACAGGCCTCATGAACGTCGATAAACTGTTTTATAAAGAAGTTATCATTATGCTTGCTCACATGAAGGTATTGAATATAAAGTCCAAGCCTAAATTCCGTAATCCGATATCTCATATGCTCGCACAGTTAGGGGGTTTAAAGGCCGAGCCTACATTCCCTGGTTCGTTAACACATCTCTTGAGCTTCTTCCATCAAGTGGAGGAGATAAGGTTGATCGACGATCAAAATCGTTACATCGGACTAAACAATGAAGAGCTTGTAGCAATGAGTGACCAACTATGTGGGACCCTGCGTGTGTTGCATGCGGGCTGTACGCAGTGGTCTCTAAAAGGTGCAAAGGCCATCAGCAAGTGTACCCATCTAGAGGAATTGTCGTCACAAATGTACCGATACTTTGATCACAAGCAGTCTCTTAAATGTCTTCTCACGATCTCCAACATGCCAAGTCTGCGCCGTCTCAGGTTTCAATGTTGTAAGTTTATTCCCCAGAGTTCTTGGATTTCCATGTTTTCCAACAATGCTTTAAAAGAACTTACTTTGCTGCACCTTGAAGTCTGCCATATCGATGACAAAGTTGCTGTAGCCATAGGTACCAACCTGAAGAACCTAACCGAGTTACACCTCGAGCCGTGGGATTCTAAGAGCCTGGTTACCAGCAAAGGGTTGGCAGCCATCATCAAGGGATGCAACAAGCTGACAACACTTGAGGTTCAATGTGGGTGGGGCCATTCTGTTGTAAGAACCATCAACTTGATACCGGAGTTTTTACCGGAACTGAAGGAACTTGCTGTGGTTTGCCCACAAGTAGCTGGGATCAATTATTGTAGGAATACTCAACTCAAGAAAATGATTCCAGGACTTGTAATTCGGGAGGAGTTCTCTAGAAACATATCTAGTAAGTAATGCTGTCCACGCCGAGACGTTGTCGACTAGATGCTTCTAGGACCCAGATGGAAGAACAGAGTTGCTATTCATTAACGTAGCTAATGTCCTTGTTAATATTTAGCGGGGACAAGTCTGTTGATGAAATGTAAGCCTACGATGTTACAATGGTAGTTATTCACATGTTGCTTTGCCTACTAATGATAGTGATTGAATTGCTTTGGATATGTGTGTATGGTAGGGGCCTAAATAAAAAAGTGTGATATTTAACTTCTGATGTGTACAGCTTGATTGATTGGTTAGTTTGTTAGTTAGTTAATGTTGTTTTAGGGCACTCAACAGTAGAGTTATTAGTGCCCATTTCAATTGCAATGTCATCTTCCAAATTTTCTTTATCCATAATTGTCGATTACCGCCATGTTTTCTTCTTTTCAATGGGAGGAACGTAAGGGAAGACGAGGGGGGTTAAGGATGTTGGATAGGATGGGTTAAACTGGGTGGGAACGGAGGAGTGCTCGTTGCAGAGAGGGCCGGCAAGTATGGAGACGAAATAAGTAAAAGAAGAAAATAAATATGAGTAATGGCTGTGTGAATGAAGAAAGGTGTGATAAGAAGTGGCGCGAGAGCTCTCTTTGCAACACGCACCCCAACCGGCTAGAGCTCGCCCTTAGTTTTGGGGAATACACTACTCCCCTACTCACAGGCCAAACACGGGAAGGTAGCGAGTTGGACTTTGAAGGCCCGATTGATTGGTGTTTCTATTTGAAGGCCCGATTGATTCGGTCTCTACCGGTCGGTTTCACCCGTTTGGTCAGAATCGGCCCAAATGTCACGAAAATATCGCACTAAAAATCGTAAAAAAAAATCGTAATAGTACGAAATTCATGAGAAATATTTCTTCGATTGTACCCAAAAACGTGGCAGGTCTTAGTTCAGAGATTTCGAAGGATCCCCTCCATTTTTCATCAAGATCGCATGTGCCGTGTCCGGTAGAGAGCAAACAGACAAAAGAAAACAAAAAAAAACAACAAAAACAAAAACACCCGAGCTAATTTTTTTGGGGGTCAGTGAAATTGAAGTCTTCGCTTCGCTCATCCAATAAGCCATAAACAACGCGTTTACGATTCACCATTATCCATTCCCTCAGGTATAAGATGTGACGAAGGAGGTCTAGCTCAAATGGAACAGCACGTCCACGATCGTGTTTGTTTGTTTGAGCCTATTCGCCATTTTGATTGTTATCTAGGTGCCCGTTAGGGCGCCGCAGCCAAGCCGCGGTGCGCTACACACTCAAGCACCTTATACACCAAGCAGAGTTGGGGTGATTTCGAGGTGTTACCCAGCCGTCATGTAACGTGATGTGAACTTGAAAACTATCACAATCGAGGGGATTTAGGTACCTGACAACACATGCCAAATTTTATTGGGGTACGACCATTCCTTCTTGGTGAAAAAATGGCTTGAAACATGCTCAAAATCACTTTAAGGATGTTAGCTACTGCTAAAATCTAATTCGTCAGTTTCAATCGGCCCGCGATTCTGACCAGACGGGTGGGGCTACAATGTTCATATTTTACATGGACATTAAGGTTATAGTAATATAGTCTCTTTTGAAAAAAAAAAGTTGAAAAAGTTTGCTGGAAGGCTTCCAAATAAAGGTTTTAAATAAGCCTTAAACACTAGGCATACAATCAACAAGTAACCATAGTTACTTGACACTTGTTGACGGTATAAGCAGAGTTAGGCGGGAAAGTGCGATACGTAAACAAATGGAGGACATTTTAAATTTTGCTTCTATGTGTGAAATGAGAAAAGTTGTGATTATACTCTCATAAAACAATTCAGAATCCGTCCCTGACCTAGGCCCAGATGTAGAAAATTATTTATAATACAACAGTGTAGGTCTAAAGTTCCATTATGCTATAGGACTAGATAAAATTATTACTTACATTACATGTTTGACAAGCCTAGCCAACCCTAGGCCAGCACAACATAGTTCTGACACACTTCCCGCACAAATAACTAGTTTTGATTACTAAAAGCCTAATGCAGATAAACAATAGTATGATTGTCCACCAAGGCTATACAAAAATGTTCCGAAATAATACACATATTCTTTTTTTTTAGCCATGTTGAGCCATGATCAAAGTCAGCTTGCTACTACACACAATGTCGAAGCAAGGTGTCGAATATGATCGTGATCATCTGTTTGTTTACATAATTGCAACAATCAAATCATTATATGCAACTCGTCTTTCGATTGGCCCGCGTTTATGAAGGCACTGCCATCTAGAATAAATATAGAACGTTTTCGAGCTCTTGTCTGGATTTCGTGAACCTCACCCCACGTAAATAACAGCCCATGACGTTTTCCACGATACCGTTCAAGAATACCAATTCCTTCGAAAACGAAAACGACTTCGTTTTCTAATTGCGTTTTCAACTCATCTCCCACGAACTCAAGAATTGGGGTCCAGTCCTTATACCGTCGTTATACCATGGTTATACCACCTATACCCAGGATGTACAGTCAGGGTCATCAAGAGGTCTGAAAGATACCTCTTTCACCGACATCTCGTGGTCAACTCTTGGTGTCATTATTTATATCGCTCTGTGAACTGCATTGTCGACATAAATAAGAAACATGGCTAATAATGTCAAAGGAAAATTCTCTATTCACCAGAGAAACTATCAAGCCTAGAAGAAATATAACATGGAACGTAAAGAGAGCATTATATATCGATACCTTGGCCTAGGCATAGCATTAAGACTATTCCTTAGTTCTTATATTTGCCTTAGTTTCTAGTTAATTTCGAATAATTCTATCTTAGCTGTCAAGTCTTATTTGCAAACCACCAAAGTTTGTTTTATGCTTTTGTTTTGAGAAAATTGTATTTTTCTTCTGACTGCCTTCTAGATATTGACTATTTTGTTGACCAAGAGTCTTTCAAAGCCTCCTAAATAATATTAATAACATCAAATAGTCTAGGGAACTTCCATCGATCGATAATGTAGTTCACAGGGCAATATAAATAATGGCACCAAGAGTTGACCACGAGATGTCGGTGAAAGAGGTATCTTTCAGACCTCTTGATTTATATATGACCCTGACTGTACATGAATCCGGGTCTAGATATTTTACATTCTTTTGTTATTGCTAATTCCATAGAAATTAAATCAACTTTGATAAAATTATAATATTTTAACAAATAATTTTACAATGGAACTTGAAAAAGTAATGAGATCACACAGATAACAAAAACTTGTAGAAATACAGCCAAACCTTACACACTCAAAAGAAATGAGCTCTCAAAAAAGGGCGTAGCTCATCTACCCTTCCACATTTGCGCATTCTTAATTCATAAACGTACAGTGTCCCATAACAGCATCCTCGAAAAGCTTGGCAAAATAAAATTTGCATGTTATTACGTTTAAATTAATTAGAAAAAAGAACTTGGTTGAACTATTACGTTTAAATTAATAATCGCAAATTCTATTTTGCCAAGCTTTTCGAGGATGCTGTTATGGGACACTGTACGTTTATGAATTAAGAATGCGCAAATGTGGAAGGGTAGATGAGCTTGGCCCTTTTTTTAGATCTCATTTCTTTTGAGTGTGTAAGGTTTGGCTGTATTTCTACAAGTTTTTGTTATCTGTGTGTAACCACTACTAGCAGCTTAATCTTTGCTACCATGAACTGTGGTAGGTTCTAGTTACTACCAAAGTAAACAATCAAAATGTCTGCCGATTTGAAGTGCTAACTTGTACACCGCCTACCATACACCTGCGTCTCCAGTACCTACGCCAGTACTATTTATAACTCCATGTACCAAAACCCGACCCGACCCGTTTCGAAAACCCGAGTCAGTTTAGTACCCGAACCCGACCCGATATAGTTAACACCTCTACTCGCTCATAATTTCTCAGATAATTATTTAGATCGGATATTATGTAAAAGTCTTGATTAATTTTCAATCGTGGTTTTATTAGTTGATTTCGTGCGTAGGCTACTAAACGAATAGGCGTTATTCACTATGTAAGCACGCAAACTTGGATTGGTTCACGATACCAGTAGGGCGTGGGTTCGAACCTTCTCACGCACGGACGAAGGCAATGCATCCCACATAATATAGCGTGCGGTTCAAACTATTTCTACCTAGTTTAGCAAATGAGTAGTCTACATCCTGAATACCTCCCAAACAGAATGTACAAGTTCGAAGTTTCCACGATACCGTTCAAGAATACCAATTCCTTCGAAAACGAAAACGACTTCGTTTTCTAATTGCGTTTTCAACTCATCTCCCACGAACTCAAGAATTGGGGTCCAGTCCTTATACCGTCGTTATACCATGGTTATACCACCTATACCCAGGATGTACAGTCAGGGTCATCAAGAGGTCTGAAAGATACCTCTTTCACCGACATCTCGTGGTCAACTCTTGGTGTCATTATTTATATCGCCCTGTGAACTGCATTGTCGACATAAATAAGAAACATGGCTAATAATGTCAAAGGAAAATTCTCTATTCACCAGAGAAACTATCAAGCCTAGAAGAAATATAACATGGAACGTAAAGAGAGCATTATATATCGATACCTTGGCCTAGGCATAGCATTAAGACTATTCCTTAGTTCTTATATTTGCCTTAGTTTCTAGTTAATTTCGAATAATTCTATCTTAGCTGTCAAGTCTTATTTGCAAACCACCAAAGTTTGTTTTATGCTTTTGTTTTGAGAAAATTGTATTTTTCTTCTGACTGCCTTCTAGATATTGACTATTTTGTTGACCAAGAGTCTTTCAAAGCCTCCTAAATAATATTAATAACATCAAATAGTCTAGGGAACTTCCATCGATCGATAATGTAGTTCACAGGGCAATATAAATAATGGCACCAAGAGTTGACCACGAGATGTCGGTGAAAGAGGTATCTTTCAGACCTCTTGATTTATATATGACCCTGACTGTACATGAATCCGGGTCTAGATATTTTACATCCTATTGTTATTGCTAATACCATAGAAATTAAACTAACTTTGATAAAATTATTATATTTTAACAAATAATTTTACAATGGAACTTGAAAAAGTAATGAGATCACACAGATAACAAAAAACTTGTAGAAATACAGCCAAACCTTACACACTCAAAAGAAATGAGATCTAAAAAAGGGCTTAGCTCATCTACCCTTCCACATTTGCGCATTCTTAATTCATAAACGTACAGTGTCCCATAACAGCATCCTCGAAAAGCTTGGCGAACTAAAATTTGCATGTTATTACGTTTAAATTAATTAGAAACAAGAACTTGGTTGAACTATTACGTTTAAATTAATAATCGCAAATTCTATTTTGCCAAGCTTTTCGAGGATGCTGTTATGGGACACTGTACGTTTATGAATTAAGAATGCGCAAATGTGGAAGGGTAGATGAGCTTGGCCCTTTTTTTAGATCTCATTTCTTTTGAGTGTGTAAGGTTTGGCTGTATTTCTACAAGTTTTTGTTATCTGTGGTATAACCACTACTAGCAGCTTAATCTTTGCTATCATGAACTGTGGTAGGTTCTAGTTACTACCAAAGTAAACAATCAAAATGTCTGCCGATTTGAAGTGCTAACTTGTACACCGCCTACCATACACCTGCGTTTCCAGTACCTACGCCAACACTATTTATAACTCCATGTACCAAACCCGACCCGTTTCGAAAAATCGAATCAGTTTAGTACCCGAACCCGACCCGATATAGTTAACACCTCTACTCGCTCATAATTTCTCAGTTAATTATTTAGATCGGATATTATGTAAAAGTCTTGATTAATTTTCAATCGTGGTTTTATTAGTTGATTTCGTGCGTAGGCTACTAAACGAATAGGCGTTATTCACTATGTAAGCACGCAAACTTGGATTGGTTCACGATACCAGTAGGGCGTGGGTTCGAACCTTCTCTCGCACGAGCGAAGGCAATGCATCCCACATAATATAGCGTGCGGTTCAAACTATTTCTACCTAGTTTAGCAAATGAGTAGTCTACATCCTGAATACCTCCCAAACAGAATGTACAAGTTCGTCGCACCCTAAGCAACACCCGAGATCAATAAAAAAGAGGGTTGATACATCACTTAAGTGTAGCTACATGATTCAACCACACCCAAAATTCATCATGCCCTCCCCAAAGTAGATTAGGCAGCTGCAAATTGAATCAAATCCACAAAGAGGTGTAGACGTCGGAGCTATGTTTCATTACATGAACGTGTATTGTGTACCAGCCGGCACGCAATGGTAAACTTTGGGATCGTATATTATCCATTTTACCACGTTAATCCCAGAAGGTACAGCACAACAGACTTATCTTGTTTAAATCTAAATCCCCTGTAAGGGAAACATGTCAAGACATAACGCCGTAATGCAACCTTCGCTAGGTAATAATTAACAAGTTTCTTGTTAAGGAGGGAAACTCAGATAAATTTTACATACCATTACTTAAATTTATTCTTAACCCAAACTGAACGTATGCATGCTTTATTACATTTTCTTCATTTAATGCGTATCTTATTATAAGTAAACTATTTGAACGAACGAATTACAATATAAAGGAAAATATATTTGTCTTTTACGTTTGAAATGAAAATCAGGGGCCTATAATAATTCAACTGAACAACATTTCAATTTCAATAAATGTATTACCAAGGAATGATATTATTACTAGAACGTCTCATTGTAAATATAAATATTCAAGTAAACATCTTCAAGCCTGAAAATTATGGTACCATTTTTATCCAAAATCCATATAGTAGCTGTTTTTTGTAGACATTTTTGCCTACATTGAAAAATAAGGCATACAAAAAAGAATTTGATATTTATCTTTATGATTTGTTTATCTAAAAGCCGAATATTAAAATATAAAATGTCCCTCCAAATATTTATATGGACACTAATAAACAGGAATTGTGTGCCCTTAAACCCGAATATTACTCTTTTAACTGTTTTTACTTTATTTAACTTGATGGCCGCAATAATAAAGAATATTTATGATGGATGGGACATTGAAACAGAAGTTCTTAAAGTCTCGTCTTTGGAAATAAATCCTTTGGTTTTAAAAGCTAAATCTAAGACACAAAGTAATCGTGAATTTTAAAACACATTTAAAATTAGATTCGATGCTTTAAAATGTATGTAGTCACCAATTTGTTAATACTACACTGCGATGGTACGTAGACAACCAGTTGTGTGGTCAGTGGAAAAATATAGAGCTTCAAGTACAATGTAAATAATAATAATAATATCGCACTGTGTACACTTCAATGCTTATAAACGAGGCTATGTTTACAGTGTACGCGCCTGAGAAGAGGTTGCGCTTTTAGCGATGCTCTTCTAGCCCTTGAAGAACGCAGCGTAGCGTGCTGAGAGTGGACGCGTAGGCGAAGAAAGAAATCCCACTCCATCCTCGGTTGTCACGACTCAAATATACCCACAGGTTTCCATAAATTCGTGTTTAGATTTCGAAGAAAGTGACAAGGTCTTTTTCCATAAAAAACTTTCAAACTGCGCAATAAAGTTCCACTGGAAAGCAATGTACAATCGATAATTCTAAACCCAAGTAAGTAAACAGGGGGGGGGGGAAATGGTTTTACTCGTTAAGAGTAATGCCCATTTAAATAGAGAAGATTGAAGACTAAGATAAACCACAATTATTCAAATAATCAACAGATATCGGTCACACTGACACCTGCTTTACCAGCTTCCACAACGTATTTGTCCTGATGGCTGGTTGGGGGAGGAGGGGGGGGGGGGCGGCAGACATTCAGACTCAGGACGTCTTGAGAAATGCCTTGTGTGGTAGACAAGGGAAAACAATCAAGAAAGTTAATCGCTGTTTCTTTCGACTTCCTAGCATTGAAATGAATCAATATTTTTCGCACGAATAAGACGAATTCGCAATATTTCAAATGGCATATTGATTTTGGTTTGGATTTTTTTAATCATGAACATAATAAAGTGATTTGATTTTTAGTCAAAATAAAAAAAAAACTATCAGACTGTATGCACTATATTTCAATGACCTTCCTCAACAACTAAACAATTGCGTCATCATTGCATCGTTATTTCATTTAACGGTTACCAACGTAGAGCTTTAACATTGCTCTTCCAAACTTATTGAATATGAATAATTGTTGGATGAGCGTAGCGAGCGAAGCGAAGATTCCATTTCACTACACTGGAGAAAAAAATCCGGAATGTTTTTTTTTTTTTTTTTGTATTTTTGTGTGTTTGTTAACACGATTCCGGCTAAACCGATACTCCGATTGCGATGAAATTTTATGGAGGCCTTTGAAATCTCTGAACTTAGAACTGCCACGTTTTTGAGCGCAATCGGGAAATTTTTTCTTATAAAAAACGCAATTTTACGATATTTTTCGATTTTTAAACAATTTCTTCGACTTATAACACTTACATGCTTTATCCGATTGTAATGATTTTTTTAAAAACCTTAATTTTATGAATTAAGATATTCGTGTGAAATTTGAGCGTAATCGAAAAATTATTTCTCATGAAAATAGAAATTTTACGGGTTTTTCTTTTTTAAAACAATTCTTTGACTTATAACACCTACATGCTTTATCCTATTGTAATGATTTTTTCATAGAACCTTAATTTTATAAATTAATATACTCGTGTTAAATTTGAGCGCAATCGAATAATTATTTCTTATGAAAATTGCAATTTTACGATTTTTAATTTAATATAATTTAATCTAAAAAATCTTCGACTAAGTAATGATTTTTTCACAGAACAACAGAAAATACGCGTAACACAATGCAGCTCAATGCACCAACTACGCTCATCCAACAACGCGGCGGGACTTACGCGTTTTCCTAGTATTAACGCGTCTAGAGAGAGCGGTATAACCATGAAGTGAAATAGCATTTCAAAATTAAAAGTTTCCAGTTTCCATCCTTCATCACGGTACTCCCATCATGCGGTAACGACACAGGGTTTCCAAGTTCAACTTTAGGTGTAGTTATAGTTTATTGGGCTGAATACAATATGTATTGCACGTAAATGTATCGGTGATAGATACAATTAACCTGGATGAGCCCTTTGGTAATCATACTTAATATGAACACATATATATATATATATATATATATATATATATATATATAATAATAGGTAAAAATAAATATCAACATTGTTTATAGTTATTGGGTATGATAAAATAACAATAATAATATACTGATTATTTTAGAACCTAATTGAAAATCAAATTGTTAAAATCAAATGGTGCTTACAGCTGTGTTTACTATGGTTGCGTTCCGTTAACTGCTGGACGTACTGAACCAGCAGCCAGCTTTACTGACGAATACTGGGCGAAAAACCTCCAGCACTTCCAGTAAACTGAAGGCGCTGGGCCAGCAATTTACGGGACGCTCAGTATAGTACAGGCCAGTTAGACAATTTTTGGGCAAAACCCAGACATTTAATGTTCCTCAAATATTATTGCTGGAATACGTTCAGGGGATGTCCGTGATCAAAATACTCAATTTCCTAAAAACTCCCACTTGGGGATAATCCGCCATCTTGAAAAAACTCCGCCATGCTGTATTTCACAGATTGTTTGCTCAAACAGGTGATCTAAGAGACCAAATGACTTGTTTTTTTTTCTTGTTATTATTTGCAACTCTTTTTGATATAAATAATTAATTGTCATAGGAAAAAATCCGCCATCTTGAAAAAAATTCCACCATTTTAATTTTTTGGTTTTTCTAGGCGATCCAAGTAACCTAAAGGACATAATAAATTTCCTCTGTTATTATTTACAACCCCATTTGATGGAAATAATTAAATTTTATCTGCCCTCCTTCATAATAGCCAGAATTTATTCGATATTGCAAATCATTGACACAAAAATAGAAACCCAGCAAGTTCAATGTTATTTTTTGCAGTAAAACGTTTCCAACCAAGAAATGTACCAATTAAAAACTTATTGCGAGTATCAAAGAGTTTCAATTAAAAGTTTCATAGAACATCACTTACTTAGTGGTTTACCTTGAATTCACCATCATTCAGCAGTGACTGTTGTTCCATCGAAATGTCGTACCAAGAGTTTTACTGAAAAATAAATAACTGCTGTTCCTAAACATTTTTATCGCGTTCCTTGTAGTATGAAGTAAATTATTACCCCCCACCCCACCCCCCTTCCAATTGGCCTTGAAATTAATTTAGCCGACGACGCCTCTTAATGGGCGACATAAGTATATCGCCATCACTACATTATCATTTTCACTGTCCCACTTCGTTACGCTTGGCTCCTGGCGGCCTTACCCATGGCCGGGGCCTTTCTGACGTGACCCTTGCCAATGGGTGCATTCAATTTGCCAGCATCGACAAAGGTTATAGATCTTTTGGAAGAGTTCTTTGGAGTCATCCTGGCCACATCCGAACAACACGTCGAGATGCGCATGTCCCGTCAAAGAAGTCACCCAAGACACCACAAAGATGCGAGACTGGCTACGTTTCCACAGTCCCTTCCAGCGCGTCTCACCTCTGCTTGTGTCTCTTTCAAACGATGTGGTGGCAACAGACAAGTGTGAATTGCGACTGTGCTAGAGATGTGGAATTAAAGTCCATGAAGGGAATGGTTGGGAAACCGTTCAGTCAAATTTATAAAATGCAAGCGAAGTTAAATTTATGGCAATCGTCTTAATTGTATCCAGGTCCGCAATGATGTAGTCCACGTCAATCCCATGCAGCTCTTCCACCAAATGTTGTGCATCGTCCGGACTAACGAGGAGCTTGCAGAGTATCTCACCTACGAACTGGCAGCAAGACCACCTACACTTTTTGATGAATTCTCTTAACGCAAGGGGACGAAGTCCACCCTCTTCAGGCCTCTGCAAGAAATTGCTCCAGCTGAACAAGACCTTCCCCCAAATGAGGCCGCATTCGCCATCGACGGGGGTTACTTGTTGCGCCGCGTTGTGTGGATACGACACTCTACGTACAGGCAGATATGTAAAACGTTACTATAGCTAAAAAAATTTAAAAAAAAAATAAACTAAAGTAAAGCTCAAACAATGGTGGTATTTGACGGCTACCAGAAGCCGTCGACAAAAGACACGAAGCACGTCCGGCGATGCCATGGATCATCTTCAGCAGATGTCGTTGTTGAATGGATTGGGGTTCACCTCAATCCTGCTGATTGGGAGTGGAAACTTGAGAATGGACAACTGACGCCAATCCCAACACTTAAGGCTCCAGCACCAGATAAACTACTCACAATTGTATCATGCAACTGTAAAACGGGATGTGAGCGCCCAAATTGTAAATGCCAAAAATGGACTAACTTGCTCCAGTATGTGTGACTACTGCACGGATATGGTTGTTTCAACTGCGCTCCCACTTTAGAAGACGACGAATACGTTGTAGTAGACGACGTGATGTCGCAAAATTTGTGTGGCAATGAAAATGATAATGATAGTGATAGTGAGCCTTATGTCACCAGTTAAGAGGCGTCGTCGGCTGAATTCATTTCAAGAAGAAATGTGTAGGGGGGATGGTTTAGTAACTTACGTAATAGTACAAGGAATGCGATAAAAGTGTTTTATGACAGCAGTTATTTTCTTTTTTGTAAAACTCTTGGTATGACATTTCGATGGTAACTGCTGAATGATGGTGAATTCAAGGGAAACCACTAAGTAAGTGATGATTTATTTGCCGAAAATCATTACCCATTGAAGACAACTGAATAGTTGTCCAAATATTGTTTCACATAATTTTCTTTATTTACAAGTGCAGTGAACAGCTCTAAAAGTTTCATTATTATATTAACGTTTTAATTGGTACATTTCTTGGTTGGCAACGTTTAACTGCAAAAATAACATTTAACTTGCTGGTTGCTATTTTTGTGGCATTGATTTGCAATAAAGTAAAAATTCTGGTTATTTTGAATGAGGGTAGATGACATTTAATTATTTCTATCAATAAGGGTTGTAAATAATAACAGATGAAATTTTGGTATGTCTTTAGGTCACTTCAATCGCCTGCTATAGCAGAAAAACCAAAAATTCAAAATGGTTGAATTTTTTCAAGATGGCGGATTTTTTTCTATAACAATTAACTATTTCTATCAATAGGGGTTGCAAATAATAACAAAAGAAAAAAAACAAGTAATTTGGTCACTTGGATCACCTGTTGTAGCAAACAATCTGCAAACTACAACATATCTGAGATTTTTCAAGATGGCGGATTTTCCCCAAGTGGGATTTTTTGGGAACTTGAGTTTTTTGTTCAGGGACATCCCCTGAACGTATTCCAGCAATAATATTTGAGGAACATTAAATGTCCGGGTCAAAGTCTAATTTGCCTGTACTAGTATAGACAACGAGATAAAACTAAATTAAAATTTGAATGTAACAAAAATATGTGAATATTATTTATGGGTAAATAATATGTCAAATAATAATGCTATTAGTTTGATAATAGTATCCATAACAGTTATATCGTAAGAAAATGTAATGAACAGAGAAAACTCGCTACACATTATTATATTTGTTTTGTATTGTCGCTAACAAATTGCTTTCAGCAATATTCTCAGTCTAATTACCTAGAGAACTTTGAGTCTGACGTTCAACGCAAACTTGACTAACATGGGAATGCTGATGATCACTCACAGTATTAAACACATACGATGTGCGAGTTTTATACCATCAACCACCCGTTTCAATTAAAGTAGTAAAAAGTTAATGAATGTTTCAAATTGACCTACTTGTGAGTTAGCTCCTAAGGAATGGCTTTTCAATATAAACTTTACGGTATATGGTTTTTCAAGCACATGTTAAGTTAATTAAAAATACATTTCCAGTGAACTTCTGGAATACAATAATTAATATAAAAATATAGAAGAATGCATCATTAGTGGTCGTTACATTCATTAGCAATTCTTTGTGGAAATAAAACGTTAAACTATTTTCAAAAAACATTTCCATAACTGCTACTGTATGCACCTCTACACACCAGAAACTGCTATCGTTTGAAAAGTATTTCAAAAGTTCAACACTATCATACGAATCAATTGTAACACATTAAATCTTTAGTGATTATTTGTGAAGATTATTGAATAATAGAGCCAATAATGGGTAAAACTATGAACTGACGTTGGTACAGTACAGCCTTACTTCATGACTGGAGATAGCAAATATTTGCTAATTGCTAAACATAACAAAAGAAGTAATTATTAAAAGCATTATATCAATACAAATCCAGAAACTTAATATTCTAGTAAGTCTAAATAGAAGCAAATAAGACTACACCTCGAACCAGGTGATCTACTCAAGTCTTTGCGGGATGATGTTGAAATAAGTCTGTCTCTCATTACAGAATTTAATATACGCACACAAGTGTATATTTTTAGCGTTACCCACTCTGATACTTCCCCGTCTGGGCCTGGGGTAGAATTTGCCCCAGAGCATGGCTCTGCTAATAGTAAAAGGCGAGGAACGAGGAAAAGTCCATCTCGCAAACATCAACTAGTTGTAAGGGAGTATTTTTCTGCCTGAAACTAGAGGCGAGCTCTGACAATCGTTGTCGGGGACACTTCCCCTTACCCTAAACGATGACGCCCGCGACGTGGGAACCCCCCCCTTTCCTCCCCTACCCGTGGCTGGTTCTGACCAGTTCCGCCCCATCCCCTAGACTAGAGAGGCGCATTATGACCTAACGGTTGACGCGCCCTTACTTTAAGAATCCAATCCACTTTGATACTAGACATTTCTTGAAATATATTTCCAGGAATTTACTGAATATAACGAATCACAATAAGGAAGGACTCGAATCTGCTTTCACAGCTGTATAACGTTACGCAAATGGCGCAGGTATCCTTCAATCCGTTTTCTTGCCTTTCCCGAGGAGCTTATAATGATGGGATGAACCATATTCTGGTAGCTCCTCCATCTTTGAGAGCAGTTCGCAAGATTCCGAACCTCGAGAGTGTGAACTCGTTCACTCAGATTCGTATCTGTGAGAGGGTGGTAATTTACAATAGAGCGTTATGATTATAGTTGTTTGGAAGTTAATGCTTGTGTAAAAGTTCTATTGAAAGTATGAACAAACTTGGCTAAGACACTTTATGTATACGTATCAAAGACAGT
Organism: Sweltsa coloradensis; assembly: GCA_024449915.1. NCBI lineage: Eukaryota > Metazoa > Arthropoda > Insecta > Plecoptera > Chloroperlidae > Sweltsa > Sweltsa coloradensis. The sequence goes on along the minus strand of JAMZAV010001983.1, from coordinate 87,075 downwards.
AATTCAATATTCAATATATTTTATTCATACTTTTTGCAGTATCGGCAAGCGTAGATTTTAAAACATTGGAATCATTTCACGATTTACAATGAACTATTTTTGTTATTGGAGACAAAAGTATCAAATGTAATTTGATCTTGCAACACAACATGTAATAGAAAAAACAAATGCAATTTACATAAGCCTAGACGTAGGATCATTATCTTATTAACGTTTATCTTTGCTTTATATGATAGGCTTTTATATATTTTCCATAAGGTCTCTATTGCCGATCGTTTATATTTAAAAACTTGATCGTTACCGCATCATTAGTCACAATTATTCCAAATATAACGCAGCACATTTTAACTGTGTATTTGAACTGTATAACAAGGTAAATTAACAAACAAGTACTAACAAAACTATAGATTGTTCACAGACCAACGTTTGTTCACGATCAAACTGTAAGTAAGAAAGGCTAGGCTGCAATATTCATATTAAACCAAATGCATCTCTTCTAAACTACGTAATCTAGTTAACTAGCCCCGGTGTTGCATCTCATTTGCATAGAAACTAGAGTCAAGTTTAGAGTTTCCTCCAATACTAGACTTGACTTGGGATAACGAGACGGCGACTGCATGTCTTACTAGTCCACAGCTGACTGGGGTAGGTGATGAGACTCTTCCAGGGATGATTCAGATGAAATTACGATGCCGGACAGTACAGTCTGTGCGAGGTGTGTACTCGCTAGAGTAACGACTTTGTACTCATTCAAGTTTATATTGCTCCAGCTTATTGGCTATTACGATCTGCTCAAGATTAGTGATGATGTGTAATAAGAAATTTATGGTTATACTTATGTTGACGGAGATGATTTTGTTTATTTCAAATAAATATATTATATGGGTTGTTTGTTGTGCATTTCCAATAAAATTGCTTGTAACCCGTTTGTATTAACATTATTATGAAGCTCTTTCGATGGTACAGGAAAATGACGACACGTTCACATAACTTTGGACGGAGAACTTTTATCCGATTTTATAAAGAGAAGTCTAGAAATGTGTTCATCTAAACTTAAACTATTGTAGCCACAAGTAAAAGAAAACGCAGTTAAGAGAATCTATTCCTTAACATATAATTGTAAAAGTTCTAGACAAATAATCGATTATGAATTGTATTTGTAGGACTTGATCAAGTAGATCATGACCATGGTAGATATCAAATACTGTGTGATTCTGGTTGGCTTGATTGTTTTCACATGCTATGCTTTACATATCTTACATTTTGTAAAGTTGAGTCAGCATAATAATGTGATCCTAATATAGTAAGGCACTCATTTGGGACATGTAATGAGAACAGAGTCATTACACACTTTTGTACTTAGGTCGTGGGCCATACGTAGGTTATACTTTGGTATTGAATAGTCTTCAGCTAATAACGTAAGTAACGTTAAACCTGTATAAATTATTTATTTAATTGTTGTTCAGTACTACAATAGGCCTACAGTCTGGAATTATTAGGATTCAACATTTCTCTTAGGCATTTGAAGTAGAAGTTACAAGGTAATATTATTTTTTGAAACACTCATTTATCACATAGAATAGTTCTTGCTTATAAATTGCTTTTTACGAGTTACCTAAGCCTCAGAATTGTTGTAGCAATTTATACAGATTAACGTCAATGTATAAACGGTAGGTATTAGATAACGGCTCGGGGCATGACGCCACAATTTAAACTTACCTTCCATTTATCAATCTCCGTACGTCAGAAATATATTCCAATCTCCAATTATATGTATGAAAACTTCTTACCACGACTGCACAATGTGAGAGCGAGAGAGAGAGAGAGAGAGAGAGAGAGAGAGAGAGATAGAGAGATAGATGGAAATGATTTAGAATTACAGTTCTAAACTTTCACAACAATATTTTTTCAATTTCTAATTGTTAAAATCCATTATTCAATAATATCTGAATAATACATTTTTCTCATTTGTGTGGATTATGTAGCTTTACACCTTTATACGATTTCTCACCCTTTTACCGTGAATTGTACTGTGAGAATAAAATCAAAAAAAGCTTAATGTGAAAAGAACATTGTGTGCTAAATCAAATGGGTTAAAACTGATTTTATTCCATTAAGGAGAAAATTTTAAAAACTTTTTAACATCCTTTTGACAAAACCACGCAGTTATATTATAAACTTTTTCTTGTTTTGAGATGCTATGTGCCGTTGTATAGATCACCTTGCTAAAATAATACTGTTGAAAAATACTCACATAAATAAAGCCTGAATAAGGACATTTTGTAAAAATTTTATAAAGAAGATTTATTCTTGAAAAAATGCAGAAATTAAACCTTTGAAAGACCATGAGCATCTTTTTAAACATCCTCTTGTTTAATTATTTTCGATAAAAATTGAATAAAATATTTAGTTTTTGTCAAATTCCCTTGTTTTGGCGACAAAAATTGACAATAGACGTTTACAAAACATTTATGTTTTTATACAAGTTCTAATGCTATTAAATATATATTTTATTCTTCACTTTACGGAAATAATACGCAATATAAGATGAATGAGAAAACAGTGAAGATAATGGGATGTTTGGTGGAGGTGCCGGGTACGGTTCAAACTCGTTTAACTCTTTTCTTGAGTTGTTGCCAAGTTAGTGAAGTTATATTTCCGATTGAAAATTGATGAACTCATTTTTCTTGTGAGCTAATAATGTGATGTAATAAGAAAAATTTTAAATCCCATTTCAGACCAAATACGTGAAACGTGAAATGCTTGGGATATTATAATAAACTTTAATATTTGCTTTATTTATTATAATTAAGAGGTATACGGTAGGAGAAAAATGTCTCATATAGGCAAACAAATTGCCAAGGGTTTCATAATTACGACGTAGAATCTGTTGACGTGTTTTTCCTTCCCTTTATTGTGCAACGCAGTACATTCATAACCGAAGAACACCAAGGTATGGCCAAGTAATATAAATTGCGTGAAGCCTTATTGTAGTGGTTTCATTATACATGTCTAAAAGGAAAAGAGAAATTTAATAAAGGCAAAAAATTGAATCGCTTAAAGCCTGCGAAATTTGTAGCTAAGGAGATGATAATAAGTAATAACAAATCAAAAGATTAATTTCAAAGCTTGTATTAACTATGGAATAAATATAAGGCCCAAAACGAGAAAAGGAATTTAAGCCAGTGAGCGGTAGATGAAGGATGTTTTAAAACAAGCTGAGTGTTTTATTCGAAAGCACTTCCCTTAGCTTTCGTACCTTCATCGCAATAATACGAACCATCGCCGATTGGACGAGCAAACAGTAACAACTAGCAACAGCGAGGTGTACGTGCAACAATGCGATCGTAAGAGTGGAAAACAGGAGAACAAAGTCGTGGATATTGTTTTGTGCTGGAATGTTGCCAAGTGACAATAAAGAGCCATTTAAATAAAAACTAGGAAAACGCTTAAGTCCCGCCGCGTTGTTGGATGAGCGTAATTGGGCATTGGTGCTCATGTGTTTTGCGGATTTTCTGTTGTTCTGTGGAAAATCATTGCAAAGTTGAAGATTTTTTTTTAAATTTAATTAAATTAAATACAAAAATAACTTAAATTTTAAATTCTTTTGATAAATCGTAATTTAAAAAAAGAAAAAAATCGTAAAATTGCGATTTTTATAAGAAATAATTATTCGATTGCGCTTAAATTTAACACGAATATATTATTCATAAAATTAAGGTTCTGTGAAAAAATCATTACAATAGGATAAAGCATGTAGGTGTTATAAATCAAAGAATTGTTTAAAAAAAGAAAAAAATCGTAAATATTCGATTTTCACGAGAAATAATTTTTCGATTGTGCTCAAATTTCACACGAATATCTTTATTCATAAAATTAAGGTTCTGTGAAAAATCATTAAAATCGGATTAAGCATGTGATATATTAAGTCAAAGAAATTTTTTAAAAATCGAAAAAAATCGTAAAATTGCGATTTTCATGAGAGATAATTTTTCGATTGCGCTCAAAAACGTGGCAGTTCTAAGTTCAGAGATTTCGAAGGCGTCCACAAAATTTCATTGCTATTGGAGTATCGATTTAGCCGGAATCGTGCTGACAAACACACAAAAATACACAGAGAAAAAAAAACATTCCGGATTTTTTTTTCTCGAGTGTAGTGAAATGGAATCTTCGCTTCGCTCATCCAAACAGAATACACACATCATCCAAACTGAATAGAACCGTTGAGTGACTTATATATGTATATTTATATATATATATATATATAGGATTGTTGAAGGTTTTCGCGGCCCGTCATAGGATAAAAACAAGAATCTTGGGTTTTTATCATATATATATGTCACTCAACGGTTTCATGACGTAATGAAACCAACGCCGGGTTCGTTACCATCAAGATCTTCGAATGCATTTCTTCAACTCAAAAATAAAATGGCAGTAATAAAAAAAGAAAAGTAAAAAACAAGCTACACTAATACCGATTAAAACATAATTGGCTTTCTTTTAAAAAGTATTGGGAAAGATTAAAATAACTTGTTTCAACCAGCAGAAGCAAATACGTGTAAATATTGAAATTCAGTACGAACGTGAAAACGAGTGTGATCTAGTAGATATGTTGGAAAATACCTAGTTAGTCACCCGAAGAGGGACTATTAACCTCACACCCTAATACCTAGTCAGTCACCCGAAGAGAGACAATTACCCCCACACCCTAATACCAAGTCAATCACCCGAAGAGAGACAATTACCCTCACACCCTAATACCAAGTCAGTCACCCGAAGAGGGACAATTAACCTCACATCCTAATGTCAGTTTAAGTTAGTAAGAGTAGTAAGTTATTAGTTACAATGCACAATGTAAATGACCTATGGCTGCATTTGTGTTGAGTTGAAAATAAATAATAAACATTCCTAATACCTATAGTCAGTCACCCGAAGAGAGACAATAACCCTCACACCCTAATACCAAGTCAGTCACCCGAAGAGGACAATAACCCTCACACCCTAATACCAAGTCAGTCACCCGAAGAGGGACAATTAACCTCACATCCTAATACCTATAGTCAGATCGGTGTCAGGGCAATGAGCTCTTGATTATATAGAGAGTACGGCTTAATGATCATTATAAGGCTAACGTAGGTACGGACACATAAAAACTCGAGTCCAGAAATCACTACCAACAATACGGATATTTTTTGGCTTTTCATTATCGAATACTCCTTAACAAAGAAATCAAAAGTTAAAGTTTTTTCCGAGGTTTTCCTCAGTCGTTAATGAAAATGCAAGAGATTGAGTCCTCTTAAATAGCTCTCGGACATCCTTTCACAGTAATTGCCCAATCCGCAATATACCTAGTTGTCACCTGAAGAGGGTCACACTGGTTAAATCTGATGTGTATACCCTACAGCGGGCATCCTACAAAAATTTATTTATTTATGCATAGTGTTATTTGTTAGTATATCAAAGGGCTCAAAGGAGGAAGCTTTTGATCGATTTACTTAGTCGGCACTGATAACTCTACTGTTGAGTGCCCTAAAACAATACTAACTAACTTACTATTTAGTCGGTAAACAATTTTGTATGTAGATTTGATAATTTAAAATACAACTCATAATTTTATCATTCAACTGGGTCGGGGATCGAACCAGGTTCTCCGGTTAGTCGGGTGGACGTGGACCAGGGTTCTATCCCCGGTCTAGTTTGATTTTGTTAACGAGTGTACTAGAATTGCGATTATCATGAGAAATAATTTTTCGATTCCGCTCAAATTTCACAAGAATATATCAATTCATAAAATTAAGGTTCCGTATGAAAAAAATTACAATCGGGTAAAGCATGTTGGTGTTATAAGTCGAAGAAATTTAAAAAAATCAAAAGAAAACGTAAAACTGCAATTTTCATGAGAAATAATTTTTCGATTACGCTCAAATTTCCCACGATTATATTAATTCCTAAAATAAAAGTTCTGTAAAAAAATCATTACAATCGATAAAGCATGAGGCGTTATAAGTCGAAGAATTTTTTAAAAAATCGAAACAAATCGTAAAATTGCGATTGTTATGAGAAATAATTTTTCGATTGCGCTCAAAAACGTGGCAGTTCTAAGTTCAGAGATTTCAAAGGCCTCCAGAAAATTTAATCGCAATTGGAGTATCGGTTTAGCCGGAATCGTATTAACAAACACAAAAATACAAAAAAAAAAAACATTCCGGATTTTTTTCTCCAGTGTAGTGAAATGGAATCTTCGCTTCGCTCGCTACGCTCATCCAATTATATTTGGAGCCAAGAAGGTAATGTAGTGATGTGAAGTAAAAATCATCGACGAATTCTTTTCCGACAAAAACCACAAACTCCACCCAAAATAGATTTTAACGATTTATTAAAAAAAAATGTATTCGTTAACCTGTATGGAAACCATTTTATTTTTTAACTTATGCAGGAATAGAAAAATATATAATTTACTGAAGACGCTGCTTTTGTTTTACCACTTTACCACACACATGACTTGACGGTTGGCTCAACTAAGTTTTTTTCATATTATCATTCGTTTTGCCTTTAAACTTATTTATAGAATAATTAGACGAAGGAGCGCAGCGACTGAGTTACAATTCAATATTAAACGACGCTTATTCTGTGATTCTCTGTGTGTGTATACACGTGTGGGAGATTGAGTAAACCTTGCAATCTTTACACGTATTTCGTACTGGCTATGTTTTCCATAGTATATTGTATGCATTTCAAAATATGTTTTATAATTTTTTAAATACAATCAAGAAATTTAAAAAATCTTTCCCGACCGGGGGTTTGAAACCATATCTCCCACATTTAGGCTATAAGGGCGCCTTAGCCAACTAGACTAGCTTAACGCCTAAGTCGCTGTTAGACGACTGAGCGAATCATGTGTTGAATACCCGAGATCATTTGCATTCAAGTTGATTGATATATATGTATTGATTCATAGCAGTTGTCGAAAAAGTTTGCCCAGACTGGGGTTCGAACCCAGAACCTCCGGCAAACTTTTTCGACAACTGCTATGAATCAATGTTCTTAAAGCGGGCTTATGCTTAAAAAACTTATATTCATATGCCTGCAACAATCCACATATATAGTATAAATTGTAGGGTTTTGAGTTTAATTGGTATAAGGGCGTGTCAACTGTAGGGTCAATCTTTGATTGTAGGCCTATGTGTCTGCATACTATTAATAGCCTAATACAAAATGCTCGATCTCGTTTTTAAATTTTGGATTGATTTGCGTGTACAGCAGTGATGTTAATTTTATGCATTTAGTTATTAGGAAAACGCCAAAGTCGTTGTTAGACGAACATTCCCTTTCCTCCCCCTTTACCTAAGGGGGCTGGGTCATAGAATCCAGCATAACTTTTTCCTCCCTAGCCTATCATAGGCTAACACTAACTAAACTCAAAACCCTGTCGTTTTCATTTATACCCTATACATCAATCAACTTAAATGTAAATGTTCCCGGTTACTCAACACATGACTCGCTCATTCATTTAATGTCGGTGTGCAAGCGTTTGATAAAATAAACACAATCGATAGATCTTGAAGTTGAAGCTTATAAAAAGTCAAGCCTAGCCTAGAGTGTACGAAGGCAACTCTCAAATCTCTAAAATATACCCAATTGTTTACAACTTTCAGTTAGGTGCATCACAGATTTCTTAGATTCTTGCCAGCTGGCAGGTTACAACATTAATTTACGTAACGTATAGCATTTTTTATGTGTATACAACCGTTTATTTGGCATTTTCTCGGGGTATTTGTTATGGTTTACAATTTAATTGTATGCACATAAAAACTCAACCATTTACAACTTGTGGATTTAAGTTGCAAACATTTTAAATCTACTGATGCGACGAATTTGTATACAATTGTAATTCTATATAATATGACGACACTAATCGTACTGTGGTGTAAGTTGATAATAATATCGTATATTTATGTATTATGTTAGGTATATTATTGGTTTTGTTCTGTGCAAAATTCCAAATTTCTATTTTAGAAGACAGGATAATAATAATAAAATTAATGAGCGTGGGGAATTAGTTTTTAGTAACTTTTACGATATAAAAATTAAACAAAGAAGTTAAGAAAAATGAAAAATATTGTAATTTAGATTTTTTACGTATTTGTTATTAATAAATACATGAAAACAAAAACGAAATGCGTCATTTGGGGGCGTGTTCGGTCCCAAGTAAAATAGCAACCAACCATTTAGCGTAAAGCCCAGTGTGAACGCAGAAGGCTGCAGCTGACAGGGATATATGAAACGTGCTGGCTACAGGGATTATGGTATTTGTCATAATCCCTTATGATCGTCTCATCGTCTTTTCATGTGAACTCGCAAGTTAAAATAAAAATAGAATACTTCATTCTTTCATAATTAATTTGTAATCGATATTAGTTAGTGTTCAAATGTAATAAGCGCAATTGTATATATTTAAATTAATTTTAATTGCATTCTGTGTCTGAAAAACAACCATGATCATAAAGTCAGAGCTTTGTTAAAAAAATATATAAATGAAGTTATACTACAAAAACCACAAGAAGTATTCATACGTCAAAACCTTAAAAATAATTAAATTAGGCCTAATAATATGAAATACAATTCAGAAACGAAAAAAATCCATCTCCTACCGGGGTTTGAACCCGGGTCTCCCACATTCCAGGGAGTGTTCCCCGACTATCCAAATCGAGGAATGTAAATTAATGTATAAATTGTTATAAAACCCCGTGAGTTACAACTATTTTCACCAATCAGAAATAATGAAAAAGATTTCGTCTGATACTCTTTTCAAAAAAATTAATATTCCAATTCCAAAGACGTTACCTACTAACCCGTGTGAACCCTTTGCTTTGACGTCAAATGCAGTATTCTGAGGAACGTTCACGAGCGCGACTGGTTTTGACGCGCTGTTATCAGCCGTCCTGATGCGGGTGTACTGTAAGTGTACGAGAAAGAAGACGTACATTCACCTAGAGTTGCGTTGCTCGTTTCTACTCACACAGACAATGACGGTCGTTTCAATACTATGGAGAATTTGTGTCTTCTACTAGGCCGCTTCGCGAAAAACTTTTTCTAGACGCGTTGATGGATGAGCTTTTTTAAAAAATATTTAGGTCCAATGATTACTACGTTTTTAGTATAAGTGGGATCTCATTATCTTTTCAAGTTCCATTACACAAATATTTTTGTTAAATTAGGATTATTATTATAGAGTAGTATTAATTGCTATGGTAATTCCAAATTATAATAGAATGTTAAATATCTCGAGGCTCAAAGACTTGCTTTTTGTACTCAAAATAGGTGCATGATTATCATCAAGTTTCTATAGTTATTTGTTAATTATACACCTGTAGAAGGCGTATATTAAAACCTTTATTTCTATAAATTCTGGCTATTTTTATCAGCTTTTCCATTCAAAAGGCACTACATCACCAGTCATGTAAAATATGAACGTTGTAGCACCACCCGTTTGGTCAGAATCGGCCCAAATACACGAAAATATCGTATTACAAATCGAAAAAATCGTGAAAGTTCGATATTCACGAGAAATATTTTATTCCCCGTCTGGGCCCGGAGTAGAATTGGCCCTGAACATGGCTCTGCTAATCGTACAAGTTGATTCAAGAGAAAAGTCAACCTCGCCAACATCAGCTTGAATGAAGGGAGTATATTACTCCCCGAATCTAGAGGCGAGCTCTGGCAATCGTCGTCGGGGACACCTCCCCCTTCCCTTGACGACCTCTCCGACGACGATGACAATGACACAACGAACGATGACAAAGACGATGACGACCGCGACGTGAGAACCCCATTCCTCCCCTTACCCGTGACTGGTTTTGACCAACATGGGATCCTCCTTTCCATATCCCTTAGGCTAGAGTGGTGCATTATGTCCTATAACGGAAGACGCGTCCTTACTAATAAAATAAAAAAAAGATGAATATTTCTTAGATGGTACCCAAAACTTGGGAGATCTAAGTTTAGATATTTGGAAGGTTTCCTCCAATTTTTCATCAAGGTCGCATAATATGCCGTTTGCCCGGTAAAGAGCGAACAAACAGACAAAAAACAAACAAAAAACACCCGAGCAATTTTACTCGGGTAAGTGAAATTGAAGTCTTAGGATGTGAAATGATGAGATGATCAAGAAGGTTATAGATAACAGGGGTTTTGGATATTCATTTAAAGACGTTGGGGGGCTAAACAAGTATTTTTCACAAAGTTTTTCCGATTTATAATGAAAATTTTCATCAATCCAGGATCCTACAAGTGTTTATTGTAAATGTGGAGGTTCATCACAAATTATGGCAGAAATACAAGATAGCAATATTTTGGGTCTGAAATATGTTGTGCAGATTAGAATAATGCTAATTAACTCAACATCGCGATGCATCCAAGCGCCTACGTCACCAGCGCGGCAATATTGTTACGTCATAACCCAAGGACGGCGAGTATTTCGAGGTAGATTTGTATCTTTATAGCCTCGCCGTTGAATGACGCGTCGCAGTCAGGAGGATATCTGAATATAGAGGGAGGACAGGGGGAGGGGGTACAGGTGTGGGGGGACGAAGAACACGCCGGAGGTTGGGATATGATATACACATTTCTCATTTCAGATTTATGAATCCCAAGTCGACTCCCAAGCGTACTTCTGTTATATTATTTTGGATGAGATATGAGGGGGTGGGGGTGGGAGAAGGGTCTGTGAGATATTAATCTTGAATTTAGTATTCTATTAGAAACGCGAACCACAACAAACATCACACACCACACATAGTAGGGTCATTTTCGACACTTTTGTGACCGTTGAGAGACAATGACGATTTCTCAACGGATTTGTCCTCGAAGAAGGTTTATAAAAATTAAGCCCCCATGCCCCTCGCGAAAGTGTGGGCATACCCCGCCAGGGCCCAAAATCCAATATGGCGGCCATTTACCACATCTGACACTATCTTTGCAATGGTTTAGCCTAGAGTATCGCGTAGTATGTGGTTTTTATGGTTTTGAGGGTCAAGGAATTCGTTTCTGAAGTCGGTTTGGCGATTAGACCCATTTTTAAAGCTTCGAATCCAAGATGGCCGTCGATTTGCAGCTTGGAATAGCCAGTTTCTCGAAATCGTAGTAGAACTTTCATATAAGACTCGAATGAAAGCCCTGTTCACATAATTTTGAATAATTGATAGAATAGCTCTCAGATAGTGCTCATAAATCTAATAATTGGTCAAAACTTCAATAGTAATACGAAAATATGTGCTCCTTTTATAGACAATTTAGCGATTTTCTAAAGTGCTGTGATAAGAGTGGCTATGGAACATGAATTGAGAGACAATGACGATTTCTCAAAGGATTTGTCCTCGAAGAAGGTTTTTATAAAAATTTAGCCCCCATGCCCCTCGCGAAAGTGTGGGCATACCCCGCCAGGGCCCAAAATCCAATATGGCGGCCATTTACCATATCTGACACTATCTTTGCAATGGTTTAGCCTAGAGTATCGCGTAGTATGTGGTTTTTATGGTTTTGAGGGTCGAGGAATTCGTTTCTGAAGTCGGTTTGGCGATTAGACCCATTTTTAAAGCTTCGAATCCAAGATGGCCGTCGATATGCAGCTTGAATAGCCATTTCTCGAATCGTAGTTAAACTTTCATATAAGACTCGAATGAAAGCCCTGTTCACATAATTTTTGAATAATTGATAGAATAGCTCTCAGATAGTGCTCATAAATCTAATAATTGGTCAAAACTTCAATAATAATACGAAAATATGTGCTCCTTTTATAGCTAATTTAGCGATTTTCTAAGTGCTGTGATAAGAGTGGCTATGGCACATGAAATTGAGAGACAATTTTCGTAAATTGCGTTATGATTACTAGGAAAACGCTAAAGTCCCGCCGCGTTGATGGATGAGCGTTTTTTTTTGTAAGTTTTTTTTTGCGTTTTGTGCGTTTGTTTGCACTTTTCCTTTGCAAGTGCTTTTTGAATGCATTGTGGAGGTGATTGTTGTCAAGTTTCTATTGTTATTTGTTAATTGGTATTATAAACTTCAAAAAACTCATATTAAAACCTTTATTTCTGTAGATTCTGACAGATTTTTTTTCAACTTTTTCTTTCAAAAGGTACTACATCACCATAACCTTAATGTCCATGTGAAATCTGAACGTTGTAGCCCTACCCGTTTAGTCAGAATTGGCCCAAATGTGACGAAAATATCGCACTAAAAATTGAAAACTAATATTAAAACCTTTATTTCTATGGATTCTAGCTTTTTCAACTTTTTCTTTCAAAAGGTACTACATCACCATAATCTTAATGTCCATGTGAAATATGAGTGTTCTAGCCCCACCCGTTTGGTCAGAATCGGCCCAAATGTCACGAAAATATCGCACTAAAAATCGAAAAAAATCGTAAAAGTACGATATTTATGAGAAATATTTCTTCGATTGTACCCAAAAACAATACACCTCTAAGTTCAGAGAAAACGAAGGTCCGGTCAAATTTTCATCAAGATCGCGTATACCGTTTGCCCGGAATCGAGCGAACAAACAGACGGAAAAACAAAAAAAAAAAAAAACAAAAAAACAAAAAAACAAAAAAAAAAAAAAACACCCGAGCTAAATTTTTTGGGGGGCAGTGAAATTGAAGTCTTCGCTTCCGCTCGCTACGCTCGCTCGCTCATCCAATTATTAAGCAATTATATCTACTTAATTTCTTAGACATGCATTATAATGTGTGTATTAATATGAATATCAATACCACTTATCACAGCAATTTAGACAATCGCTAAATTGTCTATAAAAGGAGCACATATTTTCGTATTATTATTGAATTTTTGACCAATTATTAGATTTATGAGCACTATCTGAGAGCTCTTCTGTCAATTTTTCAAAATTATGTGAACAGGGCTTTCATTCGAGTCTTATATGAAAGTTCTACTACGATTTCGAGAAACTGGCTATTCCAAGCTGCAAATCGACGGCCATCTTGGATTCGAAGCTTTAAAAAATGGAACTAATCGCCAAACCGACTTCAGAAACGAATTCCTTGACCCTCAAAACCATAAAAACCACATACTACGCGATACTCTAGGCTAAACCATTGCAAAGATAGTGTCAGATGTGGTAAATGGCCGCCATATTGGATTTTGGGCCTGGCGGGGTATGCCCACACTTTCGCGAGGGGCATGGGGGCTAAATTTTTTATAAAACCTTCTTAGAGGACAAATCCGTTGAGAAATCGTCATTGTCTCTCAATTCATGTGCCATAGCCACTCTTATCACAGCACTTTAGAAAGTCGCTAAATTGTCTATAAAAGGAGCACATATTTTCGTATTATTATTGAATTTTTGACCAATTATTAGATTTATGAGCACTATCTGAGAGCTCTTCTGTCAATTTTTCAAAATTATGTGAACAGGGCTTTCATTCGAGTCTTATATGAAAGTTCTACTACGATTTCGAGAAACTGGCTATTCCAAGCTGCAAATCGACGGCCATCTTGGATTCGAAGCTTTAAAAATGGGTCTAATCGCCAAACCGACTTCAGAAACGAATTCCTTGACCCTCAAAACCATAAAAACCACATACTACGCGATACTCTAGGCTAAACCATTGCAAAGATAGTGTCAGATGTGGTAAATGGCCGCCATATTGGATTTTGGGCCCTGGCGGGGTATGCCCACACTTTCGCGAGGGGCATGGGGCTTAATTTTTTATAAAACCTTCTTCGAGGACAAATCCGTTGAGAAATCGTCATTGTCTCTCAACGGTCACAAAAGTGTCGAAAATGACCCTACTAACAAGTGAGTTTTCGTATTTACGAATTACTCGGAACTATAAACCTTTTCACCGTCGACGTGGCCATGGTCGGTAAGGAACTCAGTTGGGTACTAGACGAGTCAACAGATTATATTATGTAAATCAAATAAAAATTGCATTAGACGAAGTAGTTTTTTATTCTTATGTTAGAACAGAACAAGGAAGTTTGCCAAATTACTTGATTAGCTTAATAGAATAATAGAAGAACTGCTAACCTAAAACTAGAAGGGAAACTATTTGATCCATGCACTATGCATTCGAGATTTTATAGTGGCATTCGATTGTACAATGAATTAGATCAACAAGTAAAGAAAGCAACACATTTACAAGAATTAAAACGATTGCTTTCTAGCTTTTCTTAAATTACAATTTCCTATCGTGTGATTAAAAATTTGTCAAATTTTGTAATTTTCGTAAATTTGATAAATTTTGTAATAATGTTAAATTGTACTATTTTGTTATGTATTGTATTTCAAAATGTAATTCATGTGAAACGCGTAAAATGCCATGTTTTAAAAAAAAGACTGCTTAATAAATTATTATTAACTGCAAAAATATTGATTATTCCTTCTCGGGTTTTAACTAGATTGGAATCGTTACAAAAACATAATACCTTCATCCTTTATATACAACCAATGCATATTTATATTCACATTTGTATCAATTATTTCGTTTTTAAATAAGTAGAGAGCAAAAAACATTGAAGTGAGAGTTACAAAAATTGCTTCCTTATTACCAGACTTCCCTTAGAACATATGAAGATTCTAGTAAGAACAATTATTAGTACTGGTTATTTAGAACTGTGCGAATTAGACACATTATACAAGTAAATAGCTCATTTTAATGGCAGATTAAATCGAGTACACACTCTTTCAATCAAGCAATGTGTTTGTCAAAGAATTATTGTTATAACTTATGAAGTAGCAAGTTGATTTTACTAAATTCAATCGTGTATTTTATTAAGCGAGCGAAGCGAGCGTTTCCATTTGACTCTGCCGGAAAAATTAGTCACTGGTTTTGTTTTTGTTTGTTTTTTTGTTTGTTTGTTTTTTTGTTTGTATGTCTCGCGATAACGTTCGAACGGAGGCTCGGATCGAGTTGAAATTTTCACCATCCGCAAGCTTTGTTCTCGATTGAATGCCATTAGTTTTGTGGCAAAATCGTTCAAAAAGTTAAAAAGTTACATTAAAGTTAATCGATTTTTTTTTTCCAAACTTCACGGCGACAAAATCTGAGATAGCCAAATCATTTAGAATGTCCGTCCGGTCACGAATATGTTAATTTTATTTTGATCCGATAAGTTGTGTAGATGGAAATTACATTATAACAAAAGTAACGTTGCCATGGCAACGAAAAGACGCGCGAAGTTTCTAATGCACTGCCACCTACAAGTAATCAAAATACTTTCGAGGAAGCAGTCTATTATTTGTCACCAAAGAGTTTAAATCAGAGTCGATAAAGAAGTTTCCCCCTTGGGGAGGTCCCCTTACTCCCAAGTCAAAACGGAATCTAACGCTCTGCGCGCTGAGGGCGGCTTAAATATGAAACTAATAAAAGCACTGCACGCTAAATACGGTCAGTAGTTTATCAATATGCAGTGACAATGCAATTAACAAAACAACAGACGCAACGTCAAACTTTAGTTTTATTTCAATCATATTAGCCCTGGGCCCTAGTCTTTTAAAACGATTTACTTTTGATTTATTATTGTACTATAAAGTGTTGCGCAGGCGTCAATGACATTTTCGTGCGAAATAATTTGAGATATGTCTTGTTCAAGCCTAACGGACGTAAGTGTAGCCTAGGCCCAAGGCTACAATACAGTTTTCAGACGTAAGTACGCCCTTGGCATTCAAATCGAAATCTTGAACAATACATATTGTCGGCCTAGGTCCTAAGCTTAGGTCTACTCCATCAGAAATATCCTCATCAATAAAGATAGTTTGCTTTACTCCAAAACATTCGCCAACATTCGATCGTATTTAATATTTTGACGTTTCCGCCATTTGTCGTCATCGACTGTTAACTACTAGTAGAAAAGTGACGTAGTTTTATTGAAGTAGTTCCATCAATCGTCACACAGATGTCGCGCGGAACGTTAGATTCCAAACGCCAAAAACCGACTTTTTATTTAACCCAGGGCGGTATAGGGAGTTGGAGGACCTCCCCAACGGGGAAACTTCTTTATCGACTCTGGTTTAAATGTTTTCCCAAGGAGTCAAGGTCCTCTAGATGGCGGTGGATTTTAAAGTAAAGATTTAAACAGGGGTTTACCCAAATACCTTGGCAATAATAAATAATACTGGAAACGCGAACGTCGTAAATTTTAAAATTTAAAAAAATGTGCAATGTGGGTCTAGCTATAGCACGTGCTCGCTTATCAACGCGTCCAACTGAGCGTTTCCTAGTTACTTTTATGCAATTGATAGGCGTTTTACATATTCTCGCCAGCATCTGCAATCAAAATTAAACTTAACTTTATTTCCACTGGATAATTTTAAATTTGCACATTTCTTCCGAGTTTTGATTAAAATATGAAATGACATATTATGAACGCGTGTTACTTAATTCTATTCCACCCTTGTAAACAGTCTTGTCAATGTGTCATTACGACTAGTCTAATTAATAATTGGTGTTGTATTTAAAATGTGAAATGAGTATGCATGCACTTGTGCTAATCGGGAATGTGATTGAAAGGGATGATGTGAAAGATGATTATATTATTTACACCGTTATAAAAACTATGGATTCACGTAAAGAACTGGGGGTACATACGATTGGGTGGCGGTAGAGTTTAAGCTGTGGTTTAAGGGTGGAAAATTTGAGCATTTAAAATAGGGCCGGGCTATGAAATATAATTCAATAATCGACATCACACAAAAATTTCGAAATCGATATCGAAACATCGAAATTTTATTATTTGTGAAAAAAAATCCCCCCAAAATTAAAATAGATAAAAAATGTAACAGAGTTAGCGTACTATTAATAATGAGAGGCTAAAAGGATCGATAAGGTATCGTCAAAAGTGCACTAGTTTTACGTTCTTTCATACGAGTTTAATGACCTGGCACCTCCACCATCATTAAAGGGGCTAAAAACCCCAAAAAATATTTTTTACCACGTGATCTATAGCACAATACTACACTACAATGACAAAAATTATATCTTGTAACTGTGATTTAACACGAATTTTTGAATTTTTTTGATCCATAAATTTGCGAAAATTGTTGTTTTGGGAAATTTCTTAAATCGACTTTAACCTGCTTTTTTTGGTCCACATAGATACTAGAGCATAGTACCAATCTAAAATGCCCTTTTATAACATCGTGTCTTGAAACTGTACCCAAATATACCCTCAAACACACAAAAATATGCATTCCAAAATCACACCCCATCTTGGTAATCAACATATTTTGACCGAACTACTTGCCCAAATTTCAAAACAAAATAAAGAGAATTTACAGAAAAGGCTGTGGAGTACGTCAATAATGTCCAATATTTTTTTGGATCAAAATCCTCCAAGGTAACGGGGCATAAAGATCGTCCCCATGTTATTTCTTATAGGAGATTTTTGCCGATGGGACCTAGCTCGAAAAATGTCATGTTTGACAATTTTTTGGGAGGTCATGGTGGCCCCAATAATTTTTCTGTTGATTCCTAAATTCATTACTAGTTAGCCTGAATGAAATATATTTTTTGAGTTTAGCGGTTAAATACCCCTTTAAGAGCCTTTTTTTTTAAATCCTTCTTTCTCGTTTTTGATAAAAAAAATATAAGAAGTTTGAATATCGATATCAAAAATATTCCCACATATTGATATCATATCAAAATATTGATCCAGCACTTTTTACCAATAACCGTTATCAAATAATAATGATAATGAAGTCATTGCGTTAATTCTCACCGAGAAACAATGGAAAGCTGAAGGAGTGTTCCTATATTGACCAATAAGAAGTCGTAACTTTTTCCCAACATGATATAAATCCTATACATGGGGTCTAAATGGGTTGTGTACTCTCTGCATATTATTAGAACTGGAAACTCTAGCAAACACATAAAAACGTCGAAACCGAGCTCTTTCATTAGCAATTCAGATATATAGCATTGTCTTCTTCCTCCGTTATGATTGTTTTATGCTGGGCGAAGCGGGCTACCGAGTTGAGTTTTTTCGCACCGCTTTTGCACGAATAAACCGCAAAATGGCAACTGCGCGCTTTATTTACTTACAACGTTCATTATTTGGTCAGGTGGTGTCTGTTTCGGAAAATATCTCAGCAAATTGAGCCAACCAGCGGAATGCGAACAAACCAGGCATATCCGTGTTATAGAGGATCTCTTAGTGCACGTTTTGATTACACGTGACACTAATGAAGACAATACAACTTTGTAACTGAATAAATATATTTATAAGATTTACTATTGTAATATATTTATGAAATACGTCGTTCAGTCAGCAGAGTTTAAAAAATAACCGTTGTTTGATTAAGATAGATTTGTATAGTTGTCCCGAAGTTATACGATTCTAAAAAAAAATACATTATACACTGCAAAATATTATGAAATTTACCATAACGTATTCAATTCAATTACATTTTAACCCCCCTATAATTTATTTAATAACATAAATATATATATATATATATATATATATATATATATATAGTGGTACAGTTGAGTACTGTTGCAAAAGATAGATAATATACCCATATATTTTAATGTTGTTCGATTTACCTTATACCATATCAAATTATGTATTTGATTAAATGGAGATGTTTAATTTCAAAAATGTGCTTATTTGTAAAATAAAATAATTAAAAAACAAAATTGGATAATTGTTGTAAAACTTAAAATTATATTTCTCGATTCGGATAGTCGGGAAACACTCCCGTAGCTGGAATTGTATTAAATATTAAAATTATATGTTATATAAGCTGTAAACACGAAATTTTTCTTTAAACAAATAAGCGAAAAGTCACCAATGAATGTATAATGTTCAAGGAGTAATTTTTTTTTAGTACATAAATGTTTTTAAAAGGGAATAGGTATAATAAAAATGTAATATTGTTTTAGTTTATGTCAAGCAGATACAAACGGCATTGTCCTCAAAGAAGATATTATAATTGAATAGGATCGATAATAATAATTAATAATGCTAATATTTTGCGTCTTATGCTACGAAAAAAAAGTATGAAATAATACCTTATACGATTACGTGCAGTATCAACGTGAAGCAATCGTTGGTCTTGTAGTTAGATTTCAGTGCAGAAGGTCCAGGGTTCGACTACCGCTACAGGTAAAAGATTCGGTTTCAGTACATTAATTCTTTGGTTAGGAATATGTAAACGGTGACTTTGCAGCCTTCCTAGCAATGAGGACAGTTAAACATTTTATAAGTTTGTTCCGAATCCTCCTTGTACATTCTGGTGCCGCCGCAGGTGGAATCGTGCCCAACTTGTTGGTCGGCGATTTTATTTATTTAAAATAGTGATTTCTACTTTACAGTTTTAGCTTAATCTGCTTTAAATTGAATGTCCTTTACTAAAAATCAGTTGCGTGACTTGAGTGAGTATAGACTCTAAATACGCTTTTTTATTTTTTATTAATTAATCTATGTTGTAAAAGTACCAACAACAATCAAAGGATGTCCTTAATGGCACATCTACGACAAAAATTTTAAATCTAGAAGGTCTAATTTTGATCATCAAATAATTTGCTAACGCCAAGCTTAACAAATTACCACTATTCAACTATGCCTTTTAAACATCTCAAAGACATCTCAATTAGATCCATTGCTCACTTCAAAGTTTCAATTCAACGTAATTAAATTCTCTTGAGAGCTTTTAATTACACCGCGTCATTTCTATCAAAATCTCGTATTAATTTAGAACTCATGATTCCCCTCTTCTTGATTCTCCCTCTAAATATTAAACCAGACTTCAAAGACTCTTGAGTCTGAGAAAGTTTGTTGATTCTAAATCCAGGGTTACCATAGTACCGACTAGTTGATATTATTGAAGCAATTCGAAACATGTGACCGACAACGTGTTCACAACGTCCTTCAATATTGTGGCTCTCGGTCCCGTCTGTTATCACCACGAAACATGTGACCGACAACGTGTTCACAACGTCCTTCAGTTTTGTGGCTCTCGGTCCCGTCTGTTATCACCACGAAACATGTGACCGACAACGTGTTCACAACGTCCTTCCATATTGTGGCTCTCGGTCCCGTCTGTTATCACCACGAAACATGTGACCGACAACGTGTTCACAACGTCCTTCAATATTGTGGCTCTCGGTCCCGTCTGTTATCACCACGAAACCTGTGACCGACAACGTGTTCACAACGTCCTTCAATATTGTGGCTCTCGGTCCCGTCTGTTATCACCACGAAACATGTGACGGACAACGTGTTCACAACGTCCTTCAATATTGTGGCTCTCGGTCCCGTCTGTTATCACCACGAAACATGTGACCGACAACGTGTTCACAACGTCCTTCAATATTGTGGCTCTCGGTCCCGTCTGTTATCACCACGAAACATGTGACCGACAACGTGTTCACAACGTCCTTCAATATTGTAGCTCTCGGTCCCGTCTGTTATCACCACGAAACATGTGACCGACAACGTGTTCACAACGTCCTTCAATATTGTGGCTCTCGGCCCCGTCTGTTATCACCACGAAACATGTGACCGACAACGTGTTCACAACGTCCTTCAATATTGTGGCTCTCGGTCCCGTCTGTTATCACCACGAAAACATGTGACGGACAACGTGTTCACAACGTCCTTCAATATTGTGGCTCTCGGTCCCGTCTGTTATCACCACGAAACATGTGACCGACAACGTGTTCACAACGTCCTCAATATTGTGGCTCTCGGTCCCGTCTGTTATCACCACGAAACATGTGACCGACAACGTGTTCACAACGTCCTTCAATATTGTGGCTCTCGGTCCCGTCTGTTATCACCACGAAACATGTGACCGACAACGTGTTCACAACGTCCTCAATATTGTGGCTCTCGGTCCCGTCTGTTATCACCACGGAACATGTGACCGACAACGTGTTCAAAAACGTCCTTCAATATTGTGGGTCTCGGTCCCGTCTTTTATCACCACGAAACATGTGACCGACAACGTGTTCACAACGTCCTTTAATATTGTGGCTCTCGGTCCCGTCTGTTATCACCACGAAACATGTGACCGACAACGTGTTCACAACGTCCTTAAATATTGTGGCTCTCGGTCCCGTCTGTTATCACCACGAAACATGTGACCGACAACGTGTTCACAACGTCCTCAATATTGTGGCTCTCGGTCCCGTCTGTTATCACCACGAAACATGTGACCGACAACGTGTTTCACAACGTCCTCAATATTGTGGCTCTCGGTCCCGTCTGTTATCACCACGCAACATGTGACCGACAACGTGTTCACAACGTCCTTCAATATTGTGGCTCTCGGTCCCGTCTGTTATCACCACGAAACATGTGACCGACAACGTGTTCACAACGTCCTCAATATTGTGGCTCTCGGTCCCGTCTGTTATCACCACGAAACATGTGACCGACAACGTGTTCACAACGTCCTCAATATTGTGGCTCTCGGTCCCGTCTGTTATCACCACGAAACATGTGACCGACAACGTGTTCACAACGTCCTTCAATATTGTGGCTCTCCTTGTGTTATCACCACGACACACCTCAGAACCCTCCAAAGTTCTTGCCGCACGCCACTCGGAAATCTTTTATTTACTCCACCCGATCACTCGTACGTTCATCTGTCCCAGAAACATATTGATGCCCCTCTTCTCTCTCCTCTCTCACTCTCATACTCTTGCCTTTCTCGCGCTCGTGCGTATATCCCACACTTCATCTCTCCTGCCTATAAACTGTGTGGAAATTAAGTGAAAGAATAACGCGTGTCCACTCTCTGTCTTACTACTTCAAAATCTCTAGCTCCCGAAATCCCACCAATCTTTCTCCACCATTTCTCGACTACCTTGGTATATAGATGTAGTCATCACTCTTTGCCACTCTTTATTTCCTCTTCTATACTCTATGAACATAAACTATGTCCGTCTCACCGTCTACTCTTCAACTTCCCATAAACCTCCTCTCTTCCCTTCCTACACACCATCTAAAGACTCCTCCACCCACTCTAACGGCTGACTTTCTGTCCCTCCACCCTCACCATAGGCCTCCTCCTCTACCTGACAACAAAAAATATATTTCTCAAACTACCTGTCTGTCTCCTCCACTATCTTTCTGTCGCCTCCACCCTCAAACCACCACTACCACCACCACCTAGATTTCTCCTCCCGTGATGAATTGCTACGGCCTCACCTCGACTTCAGCGCTCTAGCCTCTAATTGGCCGATACTCTTCCTAAGCTCTGTGACAGATACCGCTCGTTCATCACTCACCTCACCTCCCGTCGACTCTAATCAGTCTGCGCGCACGCTCGTTGTCGCTGTCATGACGCGCCGGAAACATCGCGGCCTTGTATTTGCATACAACGTCTGTCTACTCGTCACGTTTACCCGTACGGAGACAACATATTAATAACGTTTTATGAATTCCCCTTGTAAATTCCGCTCCAGCGTGGGAAGTTCTTGGAAATCCCGCTAGGGTTGGGTCTCATTTGGGTCACACTCGCAGCGTTGAGCTATCAGGCAGCAGCTTTGGTGAGGGATTTTATGAATAAATAAATCTAAGGCTAAGGCATGATAAAACATCTCTATACTAAAGCTGGGATCGAATCTGATAAAAAGTGGCTCAACGTTTTCGTTCCATTCTAGGCGCTTTTTAAACTTTCAGCAACGATGTTTTCATGCTCTTTTCAGAATACACATGTTAACGATATTCTTATAATAATGCTTCCCTATTTTGGTTGTAGTATATGTGTATGGAATTTGTAATTCATATTATGTACTCGAGATATTTACCAACTCGAATTTCAGATTTAGAAAGGTGTGAGGTTACTTTCCACGGCGCCCAATATCGAGGAAAATATTGTTTGAATCGTTTCCGAATTCTGAAGGGAATTTTAATTGTGTTATTACAAATGTTTTTATAATATATAACACTCGAAGTATGAAAATTTTGTACTAGATAAGGCTCCGTTCTGTTTTATTTCATATTTTGACACCGATTTTTCTTATTTAGCAAATATTTTCTCCCTTCTAAGAAAGATGATAGAAGGTTGTTATCGGTATATTTATAATATAAGATAAGATAAGATAAGATAAGATAAGATAATATATGATAAGATAAGATAGAAATGTATTTATTAGCTGAAATCAGTTTGATTGATTGAATTGTTATAATTATATTGCGTCGAGTGAAGTTATTGCGATCTCATGTGTACTAGAGGATATTACGAAACTAATGATAATCACATCTACTAAATTTTATACAGAAACTATTATCTACAATTTGTATTTTCACAGAAAAATCATTTCTTATGATACCTAGACATACCTTAAAAATCGCAAAATGCTTAAATTTGTAGCTCGTAAATGGCAATTCATTATTTATTAGGTTTAAAAGTTCACTTAGAACGTTTGTTGTTTTCCATCTCCTAACATTAATATTACATTATGAGGTTTCCACTCGAAAGTGTTTGGGTGAGAAGCTAAAACGTGTTTTGAAATCCATCGCAAAACCGTTGATTATGTTGCTCATTTCCATTATTGCTCTCACGAACGGGTTTCACCCAGGCGAGCTGTTGTTCCAGAAGAATCTTTTATAAAGTGATCTCGGTTCCCTTCTGTTTATATTCATAGTCGCCACCAATGATTTTGTTCCCGAGGTTTTGCATCTCGTTTCATCTCCAAGTGGGTCTGTCCCTTCCTCCCTCTCCCACCCACTTCATCATGCGTTCCATTCAGTTGATGGTTTTTGTTACGAGTGTTTTCATCCATGCACGTTCTCCTCTGCTCTGACGAGCGGCTGTTTTATGGGAGTGCTGTCCTGCCTACCCTGTCTGTCTGTCACTCCTCATTGTCTCATTTTATGACAATTTCGAATAAACTCGCTCATCTAATCTCGCTTTTAGTGGTTTTGGGCGTTAACGTACTTTAGCCCCGCGTCGAACGCATGACGATTCGTCTGCCAATGACGGCAACATCGACATATCTCGTCATTTCTTTCCCAGACGACGAAAAAATCTCCTTTCACTATTTTCTACCTCCAGCCCCCAGAATACACTTCCTACCTGGTGCGCAATTGTTTTTTCCTCCTCGTCCGTATATTTCCCGCGATGTCTGAAATAAATGTTCCTCTATCGTTGTTCGTTATTAGTTTCTCCGTGTGACTGTGGACTAGGTGTGGGGACCTAATAGCCAGCTAAGTAGGGCAAGCTCGGGCGGCGACAGCTATTGCCCACGATATGGAACCACGCGATGATGGACGCGGCCCTCGTTGCCATGACAACGACAGAGATGTCGTTCGTTCGTTGCCGCGGACAAACTTGCCACATCGGTGAACTACACGACACATTTCTCATTTCAATTCGCCGAGATTTGAGTGCCAGCAAACGGGATTTTTGCGACTAGACTGGAGCAGACCAACAACGACAATACTCGTTGCTGTCTTGATAAATCTTGATGTTGTTGCTACATTGTTTCCATCCTCCCCCCTCTCCCTGTGTAGATCGTCGTCTGGGGAAATGTGGCTTGCCCGTCCTCCCCTAGGTTTACCTCTTGGATGCAACAGCCATGGTTAGAACGCTATAACATCGTTTACGACCACATCTAGATTCCCTAAAACCAGCCATTGAAAGGATGACGTCGCTATCCATGGACTCCGCCCGTATCACATTCGCCATTACGTGAAGGTTCTGCCTTGTGCGTTTAAGAAAGTGGTCCTCATATGTTTTACGGTGTAACGTATGTTATTTTACCGACAGGTTATTCCATGCTCGGACATTAATGTAAACGTTTCCTCTACACTTCAATGACTTCTGCCGTCAGGACGCAACGTTTTAGTTGCGAGCTCAGGACTCGTAAACAAAATGTAGCGTGTTAAGAAGGGATAGTGTACGTACACTGCACGCTCAACGTTACCGGCTGGCTAAGTGCCCCCATCAAAATATATTGTTATGGTTCCCTTCCCTCCTAGAGTATGCACCAGTAATTATAATGTCTACTATGGATTCATGTATATGTGTGTTTGGACAATATCCAATACAGTACACGAAACCATAAACTTAGCAAAACTCAAATAAACTTAGTAACTTTAAACTTAAGTTGTGTGACTACGTGTGTTTTATGTGAGACTATAAAAACGAATTTATTTTATATATTTTGATTTGTTTGATTAAACATAAAACATCACGTCAATACAGCCACTGATAATATTTTACATTAGCGTCCAATCTGTTATCTGTGATACAGCCATGGCCTTGGAAACAGTAGTATACGTGGACCAAGAAAATTTAAATTAATCATAAGGGATTGTTGATTTATATGTCCTTATCCTCATATAATCTACTCATTGTTTTGAAAGTCATAACTGTAATTTATGGTTCCTATAATCAACATAAAAATCATTATTCACTTTATAATGTTTTATCAGTTAATAGACACAAACTAAAACGAACCGCACTAAATAATAAACAGATTATTCACTAAATCGTAGAGAATGTTCTGTTCATAACTTAACCACATTGCATTTTAATAATAGTCGAAACAAATATACGAAATTTTTAGTTAACCTAAGAATGGAACCTTTTTAATTCCACCATCGATTCTTCGTGTATAAGTTACAGAAATCTAATCCCCAAACTTGAATAAATTGGTAAACTTAAATAGTTATTAAACACCAAGAGCAAGGCCATACATACTTCTCTAGTAGTATATTCCAGAAGATGGAGTCCAGCATCGAACCGAGACCCTCCATGGCAAGGCACACTGTCATCTAAACGACACAGAGCAGATTCCCCGCATCCACTGACACTCACTCACACACACAAACCGACTCGTCGCCGCAAGAGAAAGTCACACTCTGAAGCGTCGACCCTCGCCACACTTCTCTAGCAGCTCGCACAACTATTTGGCAATAGGATCAGCTCATTTAAACAACCTTTGATTGACTATCGACCAGTGTTAAGCCCGGCAATTAGCATATCACGCGCTTGTGATCAGCTGTTTAGTAGCGCACTGACCTTTACAGTGGTGTTGGCTGTTGCATTCCGGACCTTATATTCACTCTTTTACGGTCATCCGCAGTGGTAAACAAATAAATACAAATAAATAAATACATTCGTATTTAGAGTCTACCCACTCAAGTCTTTTATCTGATTTTAAATGTGGGGCATTAAATTTAAAGCAGACCAAGCCAACCCTGAAGGCGCCGACACAATCGACGAGCGAACATTGACCAACTAGAGACCGGTATATTTATGTAGGAAACACCGACCAATCAAATTGGACACGATTCCACTAGCGGACAGCGCCATAGTCAACAAGACTAATTTGGAACAACCTTAAATAATTAAATATACAACTAAATAAAAATAACAAAATTCATATTTAGTCGAGTCTACTCACTCAGTCATATACCTGATTTTCAGTGGGGGACATTACACTAAAGCGACCAAGCCAACCCTGTAGACCCCAACACAATCGACGAGTGAGCAATAACCAACCAAATATGATATTTTGTTATAGGAAATAGAGCAATCAGTGGTGTGGTACGAACCCGCGGATCGACACCAGAATCAACCAGGCGATTCAGAACAACATTAGAATTTATTATGTGCCTCGTTGCTAGGACGGCTCCAAGTCACCGTTTACTCATTCTAAGTACTGATGACGAAGGCGGGAATTGAATCCCGGACTTCTTCATTGGGAAGCGAGCTTCTAACCACAAGACCAACAAACCACATATCAGACCAACGTCGTACCCTTGTGCCCTTCATTAGTTGAACAGGATATACTTTAAATATTTTAAACTACTTTAGATATCTTGGGTTCGAATCCTGTATAAGCTTCGATGTTAGTTCCTTGTCCTCATTTATCACCATTCACTGTCCCGAATATCAATGCATTCATCGAGACGCAAATTACTAAATATCTCAATCAGTAATTAAATGTTGTGAAACTTATAGACCATGCACAAGATGACAATAAAATTACATTATTTTATATAATCCACAATATCACTTCAAAATATAGTAAATTGTATGTAACCGCTAGTAAATGACTTTAATTGTTTGTGACTGGTCATTGTTTATTATAATGTATTTAAGGAGATTGTTGTTAAACATATTTTATATCCACTTAAACAGTCATACAATCTAGGTGCCCGTTAGGGCGCCGCAGCCAAGCCGCGGTGCGCTACACACTCAAGCACCTTATACACCAAGCAGAGTTGGGGTGATTTCGAGGTGTTACCCAGCCGTCATGTAACGTGATGTGAACTTGAAAACTATCACAATCGAGGGGATTTAGGTACCTGACAACACATGCCAAATTTTATTGGGGTACGATTATTCCTTCTTGGTGAAAAAATGGCTTGAAACATGCTCAAAATCACTTTAAGGATGTTAGCTACTGCTACTGCTACTGCTACTGCTAACATCTAATACGTCGGCCCGCGATTCTGACCAGACGGGTAAGGCTACAATGTTCATATTTTACATGGACATTAAGGTTATAGTAATATAGTCTCTTTTGAAAAAAAAAGTTGAAAAAGTTTGCTGGAAGGCTTCCAAATAAAGGTTTTAAAATAAGCCTTATACACTAGGCATACAATCAACAAGTAACTATAGTTACTTGACACTTGTTGACGGTACAAGCAGAGTTAGGCGGGAAAGTGCGATAAGTAAACAAATAGCGGACATTTAAAATTTTTCTTCTTTGTGTGGAACGAGAAAGGGTGTCATTATACTCTCATAAAACAAATCAGAAACCGTCCCTGGCCTAGGCCCAGATGTAGAAAATTATTTATAATACAACAGTGTAGGTCTAAAGCTCCATTAGGCTATAGGACTAGATAAATAAATACTTACACTACATGTTTGACAAGCCCTAGGCCTTTCTTAGCCAACCCTAGGCCAGCACAACCTTGTTTTGACACACTTCCCGCACAAATAACTAGTTTTGATTACTACAAGCCTAATGCAGACAAACAATGGTATGATAGTCCTAGGCTATTCCAAAATTTACGGCAATAATAAGCCTTTTCTTTTCTATTAATCAACTCACGCAATCTCCTGTCACTTTAATGAAAATGTAAAACAAAAAAATGGTGAAAATTTTAGTAGTATCTATGCTTTTGATTATCTGATGATTTACATGGCTGTGGATGCAGTGAAATAGGTGTAAAATAACATTAGTTGTGCGTTTGTTGTTACATGGGAAAGTTTTAATTGGATGTGAGTTGCCTAGACTTAACCAGTCCTTATACCGTCGTTATACCATGGTTATACCACCTATACCCCGGATGTACATGAATCCGGGCCTAGATATTTTACATCCTATTTTTATTGCTAATACCATAAAATTAAATCAACTTTGATAAATATATTATATTTTAACAAATAATTTTGTAATGGAACTTGAAAAAGTAATGAGATCACACACATAACAAAAAATTGTAGAAATACAGCCAAACCTTACACACTCAAAAGGAATGAGATCTAAAAAAAGGGCCAAGCTCATCTACCCTTCCACATTTGCGCATTCTTAATTCATAAACGTACAGTGTCCCATAACAACATCCTCGAAAAGCTTGGCAAAATAGAATTTGCGTGTTACGTTTAAATAAATTAGAAAAAAAGAACTTGGATAAACTATTACGTTAAATTAATAATCGCAAATTCTATTTTGCCAAGCTTTTCGAGGATGCTGTTATGGGACACTGTACGTTTATGAATTAAGAATGCGCAAATGTGGAAGGGTAGATGAGCTTGGCCCTTTTTTTAGATCTCATTCCTTTTGAGTGTGTAAGGTTTGGCTGTATTTCTACAAGTTTTTGTTATGTGTGTTGTATATTTACATTAAAGTAATTATGTAAATATCAGTTGTGTTACGTCAGGCGATTGGTTGATACATACACACCGAAAAAATATTGTTGCGTGCAAGATTATTATAAAACTGGTAATTCAGCCACCTGGTAATTCTAACTGCTGGAATACAACGGTGTAATGTTCATTTGTGCGGTTTGCCTTGAAGTCAATATATTATTTACACGCCTAAGTTAGGTAACGCCGCCTTCTCCGTGAAGCGGAGTTGGTAATGAAATGATTCGCTTATTTCAGTTCCTTTGAATAAATTATATGATTTCGTCTGTCTCCGAAGAAACAGGTTCTGGCCGACTCGACGGCTTCCATCATTCATTTAATAATGGATTTCGAAATTGAAAGCCAGGCGTGAACTGAAAGAATAGTGGAAAGTTTCCAAATTGTTTCTCGGGTATGATATCTGGCACCCATGATAGGGTTAAAAGTGTTTTGAAAGTATATTTGCCTGGAATGGATATTCTCAGGATCCAATCCTTATAACAAGGAATATTTAAAAAAAATCGTGGGAAACCTGCCCAGGGTGCAATGTATGCCGGCCTCTTCAGTTGTCTTAAATTAGGTATATTGGAGCTATGACAATGTAAAGGGATGTCCGAGGGCTGTTTAAGAGGACGCAATCATTTTGAAACGGGGAAAACCTAAAAAAAATCTGTCAGGATTATCGGGCTCGACGGGATTTGAACCCGGGACCTACCGAATCAGAGTCTAACACTCGAGCCAACACTGTCGGTTCGCCGTTTCAGAAAATGTCACCAGTAATCTCACGTAGAAGTATACCACGCGCTAGCACTGTGCCGTTAGGACGGTATCGTTTCCATGTGTATCACTTTACTCCATAAAACTCAGTTGGATAGGAATTAAGTATGCTATTTATAGCACGATGTATATTTCATTTCTGTGATCATTCAACTCCATGTACTTCATGCGAACATGTATTCAATGAAGACTAAAAGGTCAAAAGCACAAGTATCAACACTAGTCCATCTATTTATTTATACTACCAGTTTGATAGAATGAGAAACGAACCTATATGAGCTCAAAACATTGATCACGGAAAAAAGTCTGATTTTTAAAGTAATCAAGTCGGGCTACATCTATGCTATCCATGTTCAGTATAGACTCTACTTTTGAATGCGTTTTCATGCGGATTTTTACAAAATGCGGTTTCTGCCATATTATGCGCATGTTTGGTGTATTTTAGTAGATAACCAATTGTTTATAAATTAACTTCTAAAGGGCATACAATCATAGATCTAAGCTTAATAAACCACCTTGTGTAAGGTATACTCATGATCTTTGGTCATTCGTCGGTCAGGTCTCTTTTACGATACTATGTTTTTAGACAAATAAAATGGGCAAGATTGGGCGAGTGTGCAGCAAGAATTGCCTTCACAGCTTCAGAACTTTTGAATGTTAACAGTGTATTTTGTTACGGTGGAACTATGGAGACAGCGTTGTATCTTATATTATTAATGTAATTTTCTTTACGGCATGCTGCTTGTCCATCAGCTCAATTATCTCAATATAACTTTTAAGTGCTGTGCAGAGTACTATTGTTTAATGTCCAAAGCTTCTCCCTCGAGACATGATTTATTCAATTGAGTATGATGGCTCGATCAGTTCAGAAAACTAAGATGGAACGTGACGCCATGTCGTGTCGTCGTATAATCCATTACTACGTTGGCATATCTTCTTTATGTAACTGTTAACCTTATTCTTAACAAATTCTGTTATTGTACGTGTAGTTTTATGTTGATATTAATGTTAAAAAAATAGTATTTTTAGGGGGGTGACGAGGATCGCCAAAGTGTGCCCCGATAGTAAACGATCCTTGTGTGTTGTCACCCTTTGCCGCTTGCGGAGAATAATGTTAAAACAAGTTCTGGTGCTATTTAAAAAAATTGTTTAGGGCCTAGTAAATCATAAAAGTACAGTCGAATACTTTATTTTTAATACGAATTCCCTATCTTATACTTGGAGTTAGACTGTCATGTTTTTAAATTTTCATTAACACCTTTAATTAAGTGAAACTATGTTTATATCTTCGGATGCGTAGTATTAAAATACAAATTATGATTTATAAAGTATTCACTACAATACAATGATAAAAACAATCTTGAAAATTGAATATTAGGTTTTTAAGCATTAGCCCGCTTTAAGGACATAGTTATATTGATTTATAGCAGTTGTCGAAAAAGTTTGCCCCGACTGGGTAACAACAAATAGCAGTTTAGTAAAGGTTTGTTCTGTGGTCCCGGTAGCTTAATTGGTAGCGCTATGGCACGTTAAGCCGGAGGTTCTGGGTTCGAGCCCCAGTCGGGGCAAACTTTTTCGACAACTGCTATGAATCAATATCTTGAAAATTATTATTAATTCGATTCAATGCAAATTACTGGATATATTTCAAAGCAAGAAGTAACAAGTATAAATCAGTCTTTTTAATACTTCACAAACCATACTTCGCACTTAATTTTTCACTTAATTTCACTTTTCCATAATGGACCCAATTTTACTTATTGTTAATGTAATTTTTATAAATGTAAGTTATTTGAATTTTTGTTATTCTGTGTCTTTTTGTTTAAAAATAAAGTTGTACTAATTACAAAAATGAGTGATTGCGTTTGTAATTTTTGTTGCTTTAATATCTCCATTATTGCAACATTGCTATTCGAGACGATGAGTGATGAGATAAGGGTTACGTGGGATTCGATCCGCGCGTCCTCCTATAGTTTCATACTCAATGCTTCGGACCTACCCACTCGTATGAGCCACCGTGGCCGGTAATTGCATTTGTATGGTTGTCGGTGACTAGAATTTGCAATTAGAAGCTCTCCATTAGTTTAAATTCGACTCTAGTCCAATACTTCTTGCTAATGCATATACGCCAAATTATTGCGAACACAAATTAACAATGCAATTATGCAAATTACGTCTATCCATTATAAGTACAATTAAACGTTATTTTTTATTCATTAATTTCTAGCTATTGTGAACATTGTAGGGTTCGTTAATTACCAACGGACACAATTACCTCTTTCTGCTTACATAATTTGAAATATGAGGGACACAGCAATTACATGTAAACGTTGCCATTCAAGAGATTGGGCGCCCATCTACATGAAATTGAAATGATAGAACATTGTCTTGCAAACATTTGAACACGATTTACCGATGATGTATTTTACGTTTTGGCTACAGTTCGATCAATGGTATGATTTAACTTTGACATTGAATTCGATGGTAAATTGCCTGTTATATCCAAGACCCTCTTCAAACGGTCCACTGCTGAATGGATGGTGTGAAGCTGCATTATACATTACTATTATTCC
Organism: Sweltsa coloradensis; assembly: GCA_024449915.1. NCBI lineage: Eukaryota > Metazoa > Arthropoda > Insecta > Plecoptera > Chloroperlidae > Sweltsa > Sweltsa coloradensis. The sequence continues at coordinate 54,885 of JAMZAV010001983.1, read as the reverse complement.
ACTATTCAAGTTTATGCACGTGTACGTAATGTATCAGTAATGTATAGGCCTACACATTAAATAAGTGCACCATAATGTTGGAAGAATTGTTATTTTATCACATTGTGTATACGGTATTCAAACAGAAGGCTTTAGCAGTAGTAGTATATATAGTATTGATATCTTCCACAACTGTTGTCATGTCAACAAGGAGAATAGTAAAAAAATATAAGGATGAATATGATAAATTTCATTTGAATAATCAACATTAAAAATTGTTGATAATCTACGACTGCCACTCAAGGCTACGACTGTAAAGTTTTGTGTAATTTGTATCAACATTCTTCACTCACACCCTGTGTTTCATGGACGCAGTTATGATAAATGCCAAACTATGAGTTATCAAAAATAAATTAACACCATTAGATCTGATAATTTTCCAATCAGAAACTGTCAATCTAAACATTTAGTTTAATTTATAAGAGAACTAATCGATAGAAAGTGTCGTATATGTCAGCGTATCGGCGACGCTGATCTTGCAACTCACTTCCCACTGCATCGTCTGATGTTGCGCTTACAATTCTCCTCGTCTGTTTACCGCCAACGTAACTTCTAACTTATGGAATTTAAATTATTGTCAGAGACTAGCGTTATTTTGGCCTGTCCTTGCTTGTATTCAATTGCAATTATTATGAGTAGCAGCTCCCAGATAATTAATTAATTTTAAAACTAGAACTAAAATTTGCTAATTGTGGTATTATTTATTTAGGGGTTATTTCAGCAGACAAAAATACCGGGTGAATTTTGAATTTTGATTGGAAGTAACAATTTCATAGTGTTATACACCGCAAATCAAGAAGTTATTTCGACCAATGTCTTTAGTTACAAACAATGCAATAGGCTGCTAGATGTAAAGTCGGTGATAACGCGGCTCATAAGTAAATAAACTTAATGTTAGCAACCTTGGTGTCAATAAGCTGTTTTTGGATGAGCGTAGCGAGCGAAGCGAAAACTTCAATTTCACTGACCCCCCAAAAAATTTAGCTCCAATGTTTTTTTTTTTTTTTTTTTTGTTTTTCCGTCTGTTTGTTCGCTCGATTCCGGGCAAACGGCATATGCGATCTTGATGAAAATTTGAGGGGACCTTCGTTTTCTCTGAACTTAGAGGTGTATTGTTTTTGGGTACAATCGAAGAAATATTTCTCATGAATATCGTACTTTTACGATTTTTTTCGATTTTTAGTGCGATATTTTCGTCACATTTGGGCCGATTCTGACCAAACGGGTGGGGCTACAACGTTCATATTTCACATGGACATTAAGATTATGGTGTTGAAGTACCCTTTTAAAGAAAAAGTTGAAAAAGTTAGCTAGAATCTATAGAAATAAAGGTTTTAATATTAGTTTTTCAATTTTTAGTGCGATATTTTCGTCACATTTGGACCGATTCTGACCAAACGGGTGGGACTACAACGTTCAGATTTCACATGGACATTAAGGTTATGGTGATGTAGTACCTTTTGAAAGAAAAAGTTGAAAAAGTTAGTCAGAATCCACAGAAACAAAGGTTTTAATATGAGTTTTTTGAGGTTTATAATACCAATTAACAAGTAACAATAGAAACTTGACAACAATCACCTACAATCCATTCAAAAACACTTGCAAAGGAAAAGTGCAAACAAACGCAAAAAACGCAAACAAAAAACTTACAAAAAACCGCTCATCCATCAACGCGGCGGGACTTTAGCGTTTTCCTAGTTTTAACATAATATGTTTGACCAATTTTTAATATATTTACGTGCAAATGCTTGCGTTTTTGTTTTACACTTTTCTAATCATACATTCTCTTGCATAACTCACCATTGGCTGTTGGTTATTTTTATTGAGACGCGTTCTTGTACTAGCAGGGAAGGTACGTGTAAACTACACGCAATAAATTGTTTATCAGTGGAGTACAAAGAAATCGATGCAGGCTTGCGGAATTGCGTCCATTGTCCACCGTGAATTAGCATTTAAATTGCTCGTTTATTTTCATAATAAAAATCCTCATGTCTGAAAATATTAAATCGTTTTATCTCAAAAAATCTTATACTCTAACCTTACAAATTGTCTGTATGGCTATATGGTCCAGACTCGAGATCGACTGATCTCCCGTCTCTATATATTTCACCGCAGCATTCTGAGCTAGGGTATATCTTCCTAAGCTCCATTACTTTACATACGCTCGGACCGTCTCATGCAGCTCAATGCAGGCAGACACAATGCGGCCCTCTAGCAGTGACCACTAATCCTAGCACTGGCAATTCCTGTCGAGCATTCGGTTTGTTGCAGAAAACAGGGGGTTTATTAGTGCCATTCACTGCGAGCTCAGTCATCACGTTGTGTTGTTTTCGTTGTAGTTGAAATCTGCAGAAACTTCTGAACGAAACGTAGAGGATGAGAGTTGATGCATCCTATACAAGGGTGGTTATTTGTAATGGATATGGAACAGTCAGCATTTCTGATAACAATTCAGGTTCTTTCAGGACAAACTTCTTATTTTTGTCATACGAACAACGTTATAATGTTGTCACTTTGACCAACACGAGCGTCAAATAAAAGTATAAATATTGCAGATCGACCCTTTTCGGAGGTTTTACGTAATTTTGAAAAATGTAGGGCTTGGGTGGATGACAGTAAACTATTTAAAAATATTTTGTCAAGATATCACTGTCAAGTATCAAACTAGCAGCGTCCCGAAATCAGTAGTTTTGCGAAACTGTTATACACACATAGATTCATGTTTTTCAATAATTGCATTTACGTGAGAAATTGTTTTTCGTTGGTTATTTATTCGTTATAAGTAATTTCTTAAGTGTGTAACGTTTTCATGTTAGTTCAAAATGTCGAGATTGATTAGCGTTAGCAGATGATTAGTACCATTTTATTGGCACGTATTAACTGTCGTTAAAGCCATCAGCTTGTGCATTACAGTTTCCCAGACATCTAATGCGCCATTATTGTTTTACACGGTCCCAAACTTTGTTATCACCCGCCATTAGCAATAGCTCTGCCGATCATTAAAACACGAAATCTGTTCATAACAACCATAATGTCGAGACTATAGAATTATTACAAATAATTGCCACTTAAAAACCTTAAGTTTAGCAATGAAAACCGTTTCCAATACATGAACTTTCCCATATTATTTCGGTAATTGACTGTCTACAGCAATACCATTTTCAATGCAGTAGTTAGTTCTATCACTGCAATTGCAGCCTTTCCAGATAGACTAGACTAATGTTGCAAAAACTGTTTCGTGTTTTACTAGCTAGCACTAGCAATTCATAATGAAGTATGATCTAAAGATCGCTTGCACGTAACATAGATCGACTACTGTTTTTCCCAAGTTGAAATATGACTCCATTTTAGAAAAACTTCATTTGTTTTTATCGAAAATCGATCTATGTACTAGCACATAAATCACCACTATAGGTTAAACGTACCATAACCACGCCACTATAAATAACATCTGATTCATGAGCTAGCTCCTTTAGGTGGAGTATAGATAGGTTCTGCGTATCGCTTAGACAATAGATGAGGTCGTATATTTAGTGTACGAGGTTGTTTTGGTATTCACAACAAGTATGGAGGGTTGCTCTTTAACCCCTCCTAGACTAACAACCCGTCATGTTGGCTCGCAGGGAAACAAACGATCCACTTTTCCTGTCCGATTCTTTCTTGGCGAGATCAACTCATTTTCCGGCTTCCACATTCCACATTCCTCGGCGTCCCGGCGGTTGGGGACGTCTTGTTATTCCTAGTCTCGAAACGTCGACTAAAGCACATTTCAGACTAAGAAAGGCATTTGTGAGGTTTGGCTAAACAAAAGGAACTGTTATTACGTAGTTTGTCTTTCTCTCTCGGTCTCCGCCATCTAATTCTACGGACGAGGGAAATGAGCACACATAACTTAGGTTAGTCGACTGAGGCTAACTAGTTCCGTACACAGCTTATAATACAGACTGGCTCTAGACACATGCTTCCGCTTGAGATTGACATGGAAATCAATAGTTAATACAATACCTAATTGGGTCAGAAAGGAACTATACCCGGGAACTGGACGAAAGCATCTACGACCATTATATTACATAATTAAGTTTTCGGTTTTATCAATCTCAATTAGCATCTTAACTGTGTGTGTGAGTTGTATGGGAGCAGGAGAATTTGTACCCACTTATTAATTATACAAGAGTGTCAGGAGGGTTTTGGCGGAGCAGTATCTACTAATTTCGGGTGACTGGTGGGCAACGAATGCAGTTTTAATATGGCTACGATAAATAGCTTGGAAGAAATCACGCATTTTTCATCGACTCAAACTGATAAAAAATTGTGTACCATACAAAATGTCAATGTATCGAATAGCTATAAGGTTCATCCAGTAATATTGAAATACATTTTGTCAACCATGAAACGGTAGGTTTACACCACTAAAGCGTCGAAAGTGGCCACCAGGCATAGCCCTTGGACTTGCTTATACAGTGTGCCAGATTTTAATTGTTTTTGATGAAAAACAGAGCTCTATTGTCCATTGTTTCTTTGATAAAACGTTAATAACTAATATATTCGATAAATTTGCACTCCAAATGCTCTGCAGCTTTCAGGAAACTTCAAGAAATTGCACCTTTTAATTAACATGATATTAGATGGCACCATGGCATTTTTTAAATGCCATTCCGCCATGACAGTTGATGTGACGTCATAAATAAAACTCTCGTTTACATATGGTGTCGTATGTCATGTTGTTGGTGTTTTGTTTATTTATCAAAAACCCAACATAAGTTCGAACGAAAGTATACGTAATACAATACACACACATTATTTAATACGTTATTATCAGTCCGCACGTAGTTTATGTGAATTCACTCGTGCAGAAGTAAAGAAGAGCTAAAACTTGAAAGTCTTCGCGCTATAACTCTTGAGCACTATAATTGTAACGTTCTAGTTTCAGTTCAAATTCAATTCAATTACAATTCGAAAACATTTCATTCACTCACTCAATAATATACATGGTTAAACACTTAATTGTTTATCACACACGCGTAAGACAGAATGCATCGGTAACATATACGAAGACGAGTAAGAACAATCCGGAACAATCGACATATATACCCGACCTTATCTTTACTTCCGCCGGTATGTATGCTTGGGGTGGTGAATATTGATATTTTCTGTTCGAATTTTTTAAATATGTTTCTGTTATTATTGCTAATATTACATCATAAAATAAAAACTTTGCATTTTAATCTGGACTTTTAAACCTAAAAAAGCGGGATATTAAATAAAATTTCAATTTTCGCAAATTTTGCCTTGAATAGAGAGAGATTTATTACCTTTTATATTTGTAATTCACATAGCGTGGTTTGTGCTTTGCATTGCAACGACGAGCAATGAAATAAGAAACACTTTTTTATGCACTCGTATATACCATAGTGTTTCTTTGATACGGCTCCTCTCGTAGTCACACGTCGTATGACGGCTGGCAGTGGCTTATATTCCGCACGAACCAAATAGAATAGCTTATTACGTCGCATTGAATGCGACTGGATAAGGATTTACATCCTTCCGATCTAATTTAGCTTTGGTCGATCCCTCGCCCGCACCCTCACGCCACGCAACCAGGGTGCAGCTGCAGAGAGGGCACGCGGAGAGTAGCCTGTCTGACTCAGGGACCCACCCTACAAACACGACTGAAGCTGGACACAGATATCAGCATTAACAATTAGTTATACTTATGTAAATATTCCATACATCTGTATTTATATACCAACCAATGATTATAATGACATTGTTTTCTATTATTGCTATAAACTTCTATGAAAACTGCTAAAAAAAAAAAAAAAAAAAAAACTGCAAAAACTGCTATGATTCTTTTTTTAATTTATTGTTGTAAGTGTTCAGTAAGATCTGAACGTTTTTAAAAAAATCGTATCTTCAGTTAGATAACTGATTTTCAATGAGTGATTTTAATTTAATACAGACCAAGCCAACCCTGTCGGCACTGACGCCATCGACGAGCAAACAATAACCAACGAAATAGAGCAGTATTTAAAATAGAAAAACATAACCAAACAGGCTGGACGCTATTAAAAATCGCATATTATCCTACACGAGTATTAATCAGGCCATGAAGACCATCTGCCTAAGATTCGATCCAGAGACCTTCTGCATGGGAACGGGAAGCATTACCACTAACCACGGGAACAGCGAACAACAAGACAAGATCAGATACAATACGTGAATTATAACTCATCCATTGCGGTACTTCTACTTATAGTAATTTGTTTGGGCAAACTGCCTATTACACTTTCAATGCGAAGTTTTAACATTGCCAATGTTGTAAAAAAAATGTAAATAGCTGTTCAATACAAACAGTTTATTCTAAAAATATAAAGACAATATTCATTCATAAAATTCTGCTTATTGTTTGTTCGCTTGTATGCAACTACAAATTGCCTTTAAGAACGTATTTTGGCAACATATGATACTATAAAAAATGCAAGTTCCGTTTTTAAGATGGTGTATGTGCATGCTTTCACATCAATGTTGTTTAGTTTGTTTATTGAAATCGTCCACTTTTAGAATAAAAAAGATTTAATGACAGCCACAAATTAATTCTGTAACGATAAATGACACCAACAAATTCAATTTCCGTGGAACTGAGGGAATTAAAGAAACACACCTTGAAAGGAACAGCTTTTTCATCATTTATAGGTCTAGTCCGAATTTCAATAGATTTTCATTAAAATCATAAATGAGAAACGCGTGTAAAATCCTATATGAATACACTCATTTTCAAATTCAGTTCTATAATACGCTTCACATGATATTTTCGTTCCGTAAATCACGGCATTGAAACACGGAAATGAATCCAGATTTCGTGCGAGAGGCCAATCCCCATGGCGGGTGTAGGAGTAAAGCTTCCGATAGTTTCATTGCGCCTCGAATGATTGATATGGTTCATGCATTCAGAGCGATACAGGAGCTTACTGATCAACTGGAGAAAGCGTTACAATGCATGTAAAATATGGCCCAAAGATAACGACCATCCTATTATTTAACAGATATTATTAATCACTATAGACCTCATGGTACGCCGAGGACTCAGTATCTAATCCATCCTTTCTATTCGTGTTCTATTGTTATGATTGCGACGTAACACGCTATAGAACCTTCTAAAGCAACGCAAATGATAAATGAAGTGCGCTCAACGATACCATCCAAACACAACAGTAAGGATTTTTCAATCAATTACATACTTCAACAAATCGTTTGTGGAACTCTGCTCTAAAATAAATCGTTCGAGTAAAAGGTAAAATCATAACATAAGATGTCGAAACAAAAATACATTTATTCGATTGTGATTTAGAAACATTAAGTATTCACAAATTTAAAACATTTGATTGTTTTCAATTCCGATGTACATATTAAATAAAAACACGTCACTATTTTGTTATATTTAGTTACACAAGCAAATGGTGGAGGCGCCGGGTATGTACTGTAGGCATAGCCGAGTGCAGATGCATGCACAACAAAGAGATATGATCATCCACACGTTGTTGAAACTCAATGTTGTACGGTTTTACCTTGGTTAGCTCATTGGTGGAGGTGCTGGGTCTCACGCGGACAATCCAATAGGAACAATTCGTTTATTTTACAGGTTTTATTTTTTCTTACTCGATAAGGTGTTAGTATTATTTACCTATGATGTATTCTTTAGTAAGTGCTTATTGCATTTTGACTCATTAATTGTTCGCCGGAAAACTATTCAATAGTGGCTCTGCAACCAACACAATAATACTAAATAGTAAATAGTAAATACAAATTGGAATGTAATTATTATCAAGTGTTCGCTGCAACCACTACATCTAGACATCAACCTTCACGTTATACCCCAAGTGTTGACCTCGCTCGAGACAGGTCCAAGCCAATACATCATCGGTTTGTGTTAGTGATCACTACAAACTGACATTACCAGCCGGCGCGTGTACATAGCTGAGAACTTGGCCTCTAGCCACAGTTTCTAGACTAGAGACTTCTCGTAGAAACTGGTCCACAACTATATATTATCATATCGCCAAAGAAGATATAAAATGACAATTTAAGACCCAATGATCCTCCGCAAAGAAGTTTAAATTTCACGTAGATAAAACGTGATGCACATGAAATTTATTTTATTTTCAGCAGTTTGTTGTGTCTTTGGATTACTCCGTAGCGTATGCAAAGTCTTTGACCTGCTTATTGAGGCACGTAAGCCGTATTCTCCCCGATAGAGCACGTACAAAATGACTCTAGTTAGAAATTCTCGGCAATGTTAAACAAATCTGTCAGTTACATTTTGCTTGAATACACAATCCCAACGTAATTTCTCCGGTTTCTTGAATTGGAAATGTAATGGAAAGTCAACAAAATGGCATTCATATATATTTAGCGAACTGTGAATGGCGATAAATCCATTGTTTATTAGTCACGAGGAGAAGCCGTATATTTTATTCTGAGAAATCGTTGATATTTTCATCAACAACTTTTTTGTGTTTCGCCATAAAGAAAGAGAAACGCAGTTTGTATCTAGGTAACAAGTTTAAAGTTGGAAACGTTACCGAACGAGAAAATAGACTGGCAGGCGTTTTAAATTCAATTTGTGTGACGTTTGGAGTTGTGTTTATGCTGCGCTGGCTCTGCCTCCAAACACTATAGATCCACGCCCATATTCCACCCTCTATACTTTCCACGAAGATTCAGCGTTATTCTTAGCTACTTCTTTACGACATCTTCTCGAATGCTAGCCCAAAAACTAATCACCCAAAACCTAGTTTCCCTCGCTGCTGCAGATAGAATAAATGGGCATCGTAAACCGCTGATGGACTACATTGAGAAAACAATTAATTACATTCGTTATTGTATTGTGAAAATAGAAATAAGGTTCATTGGTTCGTTGGAAAGTTTGGGCGTCTGCATGGCGTCTGCTAGGAGGAGGATGCTTGGGACTAATCGCGCAACAGGTGTTTCCTTGCTGCGCAATCCACATAGGAGCTTTACACCAAGCAAGCACTCGTTTCAATTCTCCGCACAGCGCGTCACAAGTATAATATATAATACATAACGTGGCATAATAATTTCAAGATTTATAATAATATAATATCAGTCCCATTTCCAATCTTATATTCTGGTTAGCTCCAATGAATCGGACTTTTTGTATTTCTTCGTTGGTGGTTAGACAGACCTGACAAAATAATTTGATGGTATTTTAGACAGAAATGTAAAAAGTGCCTTCACCTGAGATTGAACCCGGGACTTCTGATGTCCGGGCAGTAGCTCTAGCGAACTAGTGGGCGCCTACGTGGTTGGCTTGGTCGGATTTAAATTTAATGTCCCCCACTGAAAATAAGCTATGTAACTGAGTGGGTAGACTCTCAATACGATTAAAAAATTTGAGACAACACTTTACAACAACATTTTATATATTTGTTGGATAATTCACAAGTTACAGTGTGTTTAGAAAACCAACAAATAGACAAGTTAATCTGATGTCTTCATTGCTCAGTTGTTTAGAGCAGATCTGTCCGGACAGCCGAGGTCCCGGTTTCAATCCCTAGTGGAGGCACTTTTTTAAATTGCTGTAAAATATACCGTCCTTACAGCGTCAAAGACGCCTATTTAACTGAGGTAAAACCAAAAATACATTGTATAAAACAGTAAATTTTTACAGAGGTGATTTTATAAGCTAATTATATCGTTTTGCCCTCCTATAATCATGTGGTATATTCCTCATCTTACCACATGCTTAACAGGCCACATTGTAACAGGACATACGTTCCACAATTGCAATTTACCAAAATTTACATTGATGTAATAATTTTTCACACACACACGCACAAATATTCAAAAAGAAGAAGCCATCAAGCAGGTTATTGTCTTTTGTGGAGCAGAACAATATTCATTAATTTCGTCCTGCTTTCAAGAGTGAGTGGCAGCTCAGCCAGTTTCAATAAGATACAAGTAAAGGTATTATTTAGTTTCGGTTATATAGTGATTAATATGATTTATTGATGTTGTATTTGATACTGTATTTAACTTGGACATTGTATTTAATTAAATATTGTATTAGAGGGTGACAGGTACTCACGTACTAAGGGGCAGATGCTCTTTCTATCATTCTCGGTTTTATTTTTAATCTTACATGTCAAATGCTGTACAAATAAATGCAAATATTTATTGGATGAGCGAAGCGAAGATTCCATTTCACTACACTGGAGAAAAAAATCCCGAATCTTTTTTTTTCTTTTTTTTGTATTTTTGTGTGTTTGTTAACACGATTCCGGCTAAACCGATACTCCAATTGCGATGAAATTTTCTGTAGACCTTCGAAATCTCTGAACTTAGAACTGCCACGTTTTTGAGCGCAATCGGAAAATTATTTCTCATAAAAATCGCAATTTTACGATTTTTTTCGATTTTTAAAACATTTCTTCGACTTACAACATCATCATTCTACATGCTTTATCCGATTTTAATGATTTTTTCACAGAACCTTAATTTTATGAATTTAAATATTCGTGTGAAATTTGAGCGTAATCGAAAAATTATTTTTCATGAAAATTTAAATTTTACGGTTTTTCTTTTTTAAAACAATTCTTTGACTTACAACATCTCCATGCTTTATCCTATTGTAATGATTTTTTCACAGAAACTTAATTTTATGAATTAATATATTCGTGCTAAATTTGAGCGCAATCGAATAATTATTTCTTATGAAAATCGCAATTTTACGATTTTTTTCTTTAAAAAAAAATTACGAATAATTTAAAAAATGAAGTTAATTTTTTATTTAATTTAAATTAATTTAAAAAATTTCTTCGACTTAGTAATGATTTTTTCACAGAACAACAGAAAATCCGCATAACACATGGCAGCTCAATGCACCAATTACGCTCATCCAACAACGCGGCGGGACTAAAGCGTTTTCCTAGTTAATAAATAAACAAATAAGCGAATAAAATAAATAAAATGTACATTGATTTACTATTTTGTGAGTTCAACCAACTCTATGTCATACCCTCCTAGAAAACTTGTACATTGAGCTGCTGTCATCCTCTCCCGTAAATACCTGAGAGGAAATAGACGAAGAAACGACGTGCGAGATTAAGCATGTAACTTGAATGTACTTCCCTTGCGAAAACAGAGGAGTCTGACGTGAATTGAATTGACTTCATCCCTTCACACTTTCCTCCAATAAACTTCTCCAAGACGGAGATATGACGTGAAGGATGAAATGCAGTTGAAGACCGTTTCCATAACTTCCCCTTTACCGTTGCCTTGGGGAATAGAACAGAAAGTTCACCCACCCACCCACCCCTTGCATTTACGAACTTGCATGCTTAATAATGTGATGCCTCCAGGCTAGTAAGAAGTCAGCTTACAAAGAAGTTATTACTTTTGAATTGGGACACGACTCGATTATGTTTGTTTTGTACACTCGAAGCGAGCACGAGTTTCACAATATTGAAAACGCTCTTCAGAATATATTTCTCTGTTTGATTACACGTACCAAGATATTCTCTAATGACAGTAATATCTAATAAAACTTTTACAGCAAGTTTGCAAGGTAAAACAAACTGCTCTTATTCATGAAATTAACGATATGAATATTTAGGAAGAATAATATTTTCATCTATTACTGGTAATCAGTATGGGACACAAAAATAGAACATGAAAATTAGGCATAGTTTTAGATGTCGGTTAGTCACATAGAATTTGTACATATAAAACAAGTGGGTATTTATAATAGTATTGATTTCATATTTTAAAAATCTCCAATACACACTTATCTTTCAATTTATAGTCAAATGACAATTTATAAACGTAAATTTTTGTCTTTATGGACTGATTTAGTCTGAAGATATAAATTTATCTTTATTATGTAGGTATCTGTTACTGAATATGCAATGTTTGTAGTATCGTATATTCCAAAAAATAAACGGCAAGCTTGTTAATAAATAAAAATAATAAATAATTTTTAAATTTTTTTTTTTTCACAATATATTTCAATTACGCCATACATTGGATTTATACGTGGCATTACCAACTTTACAAAATTAGAACCTTCTTTAATGCTTGGTTGGATCATAACATGGGCGTAAAGATAAATTTATTTCGAAATGGTTACTTGATTAAATAAACACATTACCTGTAAAATTGGGCGTACACACAAGAAATGAAAACTATACATACATCAATCACATCAGGTTATTAAAAGACAAATAATTCGACATTTCACAGTTTCACATTATTTCACACTTATTGCACTATTTATTTAATTTAAAAAGATAAATTAATCTTCAATAAATCGTGTAATTTAGTTTTTCTACGGATTGGCGATTAATTTATTCAAGTATTAACGTTGCACCATTAAGTGTTGTTCTAGTTTAGGTTATTATTGACTATCATATTTAATTTGCAACTCTCAAATTTCCAAGCTTTAATGTTCAGGTTTATTAAAAATTATATTTATGTATGTATATTAGTGATTGTAATTGAATAACGATATCAATGAAATACCTATGGATACCTTTGGATTAATTCCAAAGTTGCAATAAATTGTAATTTATACCCCATGTTCAAGCCATACTCTCAGAAGTTTGCTAAAATATTGTTGACTTAAAAAAAACATTCCTGTGTGAAAGCTGCATGCCCCGAATGCAAAGCATGGCCCTCAGGTGTCTAGCTAGGTATTTTTGAATTTGGACACTTGTGAAGAGAATGCCCGAGGGCTGTCTAAGATAACAACCTCGGGAAATACTTTCAGTAAGGATTGCCGGTGGTGGTATTTGAAACCGCGACCTCACGAATCAGAGTCTCGCGCTTTACGCTTGAGCCAACACTGTCGGTTATATTTGTTGGCTTCTGTCATTAATATCTGCGGAGAACGTTACGACAGCTTGCAGTGTTTTCGAGACGCTAAAGCAGGGATATTAACAATACCCGGATGGCATTATTAGTGGACTTTATTGTTTTAAATACAAAATTCCAACATCTTTATTGTTTTCAATATGAACGAATTGTATGGTTTATTTGAAAACATGTTTTATGTATTTCATCTAGTTAAGAGTATTTCATAAAAAATAAAGTACAGCATAAATCTCATTTTGAATTTTAGGGTTTCGTAGGCCGTACTTTAATATTGTTTTCAATAAAACTGTCCAGTAGGTCGTTTCTCGGTTATAAAAGTGGTCTGTTATCACGAATCACCGACGTAGGTGGCGAGCGTGGTCGGTACTAGAATGTGTGACCGATTGGCAACTGCCAACACTACGTGCCGTTGGCGAGAAAAAAAAATGGAATATATTTTAAAATAAATTTAATAAAACGATCGGGTTCAAACCCGATTAAATATTTTTTTTAAACTAAATTGAAAATACCGGACATGACACATTACGATATATATAAGCGCAATTCGATACATTTTAAGACATAACAGAAGAGTATCACAGCGTTTAAAAATATATATTTCATTCCAACAAAATCTATGAATACTAGAAAAGTTGACATTGAAATACTCTTTCCTTCGCTATTGAATCTGCATTGCGATATTGTACAAACGTAGTACATGGTTATACAATTCAAATATTATAATACCATTAATTAATAAAAAACTGATTTATTTTCAATTTTAAAAAATCTTATGTTAATACGACAATATCATCAATAAGAGTTATATTTCGACAATGGTTCATATTTCTGTTTAATGATTCCAGTCTGTAGATGTAGGTGTGAATGCTACATGTCCTTGTCGAAGTACATTGGCGTTATTATGTATCTGCACACAGTTTATTGACCGTGTGTCTAACAACATCCTGAACGAATGAGACTTACTCGATGCTGCGAACAGGTGCGACAGTCTAGAGTCTGGTGGGCAGATTCAAATGCGTCGCGCCGGCGTGAGGCCCCGATCCAGTCAACTAGAAGCAACAAACAATGACACCCTATTAGACGGACAAGCGCACTTTATCTAACCGTTTCCTCACGTGCGGCTAAATATATCGCTGTGATGGATCACTAATGTGGGATATTAGTGGCTGCATGGCTAGATCTGCGTGAGAGTACGGCTCGGCGACAGGTGTACGAAAGATAAGATAGAAAACAAAAATACATGCCTTAATCTATTACGTTTGATGAGATCGTATCAAAGTTGAATTAAAACCTGTACTTAAATGTAAGTTTATACCACGTGATTAGGAAGGATGTCGTTTATCACTTCCGGTTTAATCATTTTAACCAAATACGTCTGCACAGGCGCGAGCGTACCAAATTGAAGTGTCAATCTAACCTTTTAAAGATGGCGATGTGGCTTTTTAATTTATGCTTTTTCAATGCAATAAAGTATTTTTCTGGATTGTTTGATATGGTTTTAGCTTGTGCAGCATGGAAATGCACAAACAGAAACAATAATACGTTATTGCATACGGGAATTTAGTAATCATTTGGTATTAATGTCTAATATTATGCTCACCTCAACCTGACGGCCATATTGAAAAATATTTGGGCTACAAATCTCTCCCATATACTTTAACATGCAAACTCACCTTTTCAAGATGGCTTCAAATTGTCACGGAAGTGAACCAAGACTGGGGATCTAGCCTACTGTAGATGTTAATTATCATTGCGTCAAACATTTTGTTCCGCCATAAGCAGATTTTAGCGTAACTATCGATTGCGTTTGATTTACATTTGAATTATACATCAATTATCATACTTTAATTGTTTGTTTGTTCCCACGTGAACCTAAGGATTTCTCAAAATGCATTTATTTACTTGTCCTTAGTTTACCCGTTTGACTCGCACCGCCAACCAGATTTATTCAGAAGCACCTCCCATGTCGTCTTTTGTTTTAGTACAATGTATAAACTAGATTGCATGGTCGCTAAACGCACTCCCAACTTTTATTTGAAATTGCTCAACCCATGAATATGCAAATGTTGTTGTGAGTTCTTGTGGGACGGACGATGCCCCAAGGACTTATGATCAACGTAGATATACACCCTTCTTTTGTTTGACTGTTGTACCACTTCGCCTTCAGTTTACGACATGGGAGTTTGCAAACTTAGTTTTAGATAGACGATGATTTAACGGAATGAACGTGAAAAATAAAATAAAATCTAAAGTTATTTTCAAAATGATCTTAGATGTAGATATTGTTGTGTATGAAAGGTGTTTGTGTTTGCTTGACATCAATACGATCGTCTGTACTCGGACTGGAAATATCTGGCGAATAAACAACCTGAACGAGTTAGAAGTGAGCATTGTCGGAACAACAACAAGAGTTATGTATGTACATTGCCAGCACAGCGTAGGGACAGCTGTGCATGCAGACGTGCATTCACAGATTCAAACAGGAAGCACACAATTTGTACATCTGCACGTGTATAAACTATTAAAAAACAAACTAACAGCAATTATGTATTTTTTCAAGTAGTGTCTGTGTTATAAATAAATACGTTGCTTATATGAGTGAGAGATTGCAATTGCTGTATTAATGTTCTTTAGGACTGTACATCGAGATACCGACGTACATCACACTTGTACATTTAACAAAATGCTTAGTTAATTCTAGTACCCGCATTCACTAGTGGAAAACCGTGCACCATTAATTTTAAACAGAAAAAGTGAAATTTCAATTTTCACGACTAATACAATGAGAGGGAACTCGCATTCAGTCCGTATAGCGTCGAGACGCGCTAAGTAAAGTACGTAAAACACAATTCCGAATTGAAATGATATAACAAAACCGGGCCCTGGACGATTCTGGCGCTACTACACAGACAGAGCTTGATTTCCGGTCCCTTTGTGTTTTAATGTTTATTAGAATACGAGTTGAGAAATGAGATGGGTTGAGAGACGCGTTCAAATGGCGAGGTTCTAGACACCCGGCTCAGTGTTAGCGTAAACGATACGGTTGCGGTTCTATTCTTATCATGGACATTCAACGTTGACGGGAGCCTCGATCCTACACAGTCATCAATCTATATATTTCAAAACGAAGGCTTTCGAGGCCAGGAATATTAAAATTACAGATTAAAAGTCATAAGTGAATAAATAATCGACGTGCCGAAATGACCCGACAAAATTATTTTAATTTTAATCCATATATTATTCGAATGTGTCTATTAAGTTCTGGAGAAATCCATCCTCACTTTCCAGAGGTAGGTCTACGATAATGAAATCAAATGAGTGGATCAGGTATGCAATGCGCAGTCTACGGAAAGTGTATAATACAAACAATCTATACCAAATAGCCCAGCAACGTTTGTAAATTATATATTTTATGAATAAATCTTAATAAGCAAATTCATATATAAACTGAATAAATGTTGAATTTATATGGTATCAAGTTAACGTTTTACAATATTTTAATTGGAGAGGTTCGGAGTAATATGAAAATAAATATCAAAAATAATGTCGTTGCTAAAAGCGTGGGGTGTTAATTTAACTGGGACAATCGTTCGCTGGTTAAGAAACCCGAGAATTAGTGATGAGACGGAAAACTCTGTCAACGATCACAAGTTTGTTAATTTTCTTTCGAGAATTAAGTTGAAAGTTAAAAAGACACAGTCTTATTTTATAAACTCGCTTCGTCTCAACGTTGATTACTAGAGCCAAGAAAAAAACACCCACACAACCTCTAACTTGATTGCCACAACCCAAGACAGCTTTAAATAAATAAGATTGAAACTTTTTAACTCTTTAATCAAATTAGCTATTATGTTTTACATCAAACAGCTACGTTATAATTAGCCAAGTTAAATCTGATAGTCGTTTTTAGAATCTTTTCACTTGGAAACCTCAAAAGCCACAGACGATGATTAAATTTAGGGAGTAATTAATATTTATTGAAACCATCAAAGAGAAACTGACATGGTAAACAAAATATTATTCAACGAAACGAAATGATGCGAGGTCTGGTAACAAACCAATGCAATAATGAAATACATTTTTAAAGTCTTTTTTTGTTTATTAATTAATTAATTAATTAATTAATTAATTTAACGTATATCCTTTTCAGTTAAACACTGATTTACATTAAAATAAATGAAATTAATTAAACAGAATTGAACTTAACACACAACCAAAATAATTTACTGTAGGGTGAAAAAGCAAATTTTGAGACAAAATTGATGATAACATCTAGAGGTTTATTTATATTAATGAGAATTGAAACAAATCAAAAGTGATTGAACTCACGAAAAAACATAGGAAAAGAAGAAAAAACATCAAAATAGAAAAACGAAGAGGACAAACAAATTAATAAGAGTCATTAGACGATCCCAATCAAAAGCATAATTATTATGAGGATTGTAAAATAAACAGCAAACGGAAAATAATTAAACTTACGCAATTGAAAATATGAACGCGAATCTTCATGCTTCTATTCTTCTTTGAAAAATCATTTAGTAGACGAAAATCACAATCCTAATAAAAATATATTAAGATTATAAAATATTTACTTATGATTATATCAAGTCAAATTGACTCTTCAATGATTCAGGACTCTAACACGAGATGCGGCATTACAGTCGACGGAAAACTGAGAATCTAATCAGAAAATAGCATAGAAGAATACCAGCTTCAATGCCATTTCAATTATGACAACCATAAGCTATACAAATAGTACAGTGCAATAAGCTCATTTTTGGCCTTAACCCACGCATTCAAAAAAACAAGCAGGGACCATTTGGAATTTGTTCAGGTTGATCTCCTGAACATCCCCAACAGAATCCCAAAAAATCCGGTTGCGGGTTATCCGCCATTTTGAAAATCAATTTTCAGATTTTTTTGTTTTGTCGAAGAATGGAAAATTAGCGATATTGAGTAAAGTATTGGACCGAAATAGCTCAAAATTGTTTTAAAATGTTTGATAAGAATCGGTTGTTTGATAATTACTCGTTTGGCGCGCCCTGTTTTGATTTACTGGCGACTTGATTGACTTGATTCAAATTATTATTCCCTTTTTAAAAAAATATCTTAATTGTTTTTACATATTTATTAAAATAAAGTAGAAACTAACGATCCGATGAAAATTTGTTTCAAGTAAAAGTTGTAGAGCATGAAAAAACACATCCATTTCATATTCTAGACTGTCTTCATAGATAACAATGGCCGAACGCTACATGACAAGTAATAGAATTGTGCGGTGAGCAGTGTCAGATGATTGCTCGATGCTCTATCACTAGCGCAGTCCCGGGCCATAAGTCTCGTATGAATTTTGACCTATGTAGATTTTCTCTTTTGATCCTGTTAGGGTATACCTTAAGGATAAAAAATCTTGGGTAAACCTCTGGCATCCCGGGCCTAAGTTTGTTTTACGACGCCATCTTCTTTTGGGCATGCGATTAGTACACGCACTTGGTTTTCATACATTATACATACATTTGACAACATGTGTAAAAAATCTGACTTTATGTTTGGATTTTCCAACAAATTTCTAATTAAATTATATGAATTTGCCAATTTGGTCATCCTGGGAACATCGTGGGATTATTTATAGGGAAATACATATTATTATTAGTCCTGCATAAAGGTGTTCTAATATCGTCTAATTGTGCGTTTCATGATAGACATATAAAATTTGGCACACAGTTTACGAAAATGTAATTGGATAATTCATTGACTATGTAGGGCAATCTCATTATTGCCCCACGATACCAATGACGGCCATTTTACAAGGTGGCCACAAAACTTATTTTTGAAAATTTGTGGCAGAATGTTGAAATTTGGTACACACTTAGAACATGTTATTGAAAAATGATTGTTAAACAGGGCCATGTCAAACTAACTAAGACAATGGCACCAATGGCGGCCATTTCAAAAGATGGCCGACACACATTGTTATGAACCACGTAAATTTTATGATAGAATTTTGTTATTTGGTACACACATAGGGCACTCAATTGAAAAACGTCATATTTATGTGTTATATCAACACTTTTTAGAAACAATGTGGTATGGATCCGCTTTCGCGTATCTGGATTATAGTTGCTATGGCATTAAAAACTACCAATAATACTGCTTATAATAATACACTTGTTTTCCTTGTACACTGTAGGCAATTATTGACAAGTTTCTTACACTATATATTGTTTGAATGTTTATGCATTTTAAATGCGCCCAGCATCAAACTATGTTTGATAAATCTGCGAGAAATCGATTTAAACACATAAGTACTGTTTTACGATGTTCATGAAAGCTTCCATAAGTATTTTAAAAAATCAGGTCTGCGAAATTAGATTTTGCATTTACCCGGAATTATGGTTTTTCCATTGTTGGTATTTTCTCAAAAATGCCATATTTGACTGTCCATTTAATAGCACTAAATTGCATTTTGGGAAAAATTCTTTCTACGCACATAGAAATGACTTAAATAACGATCCGATTACAACCAAAATTTTAATCTAATATGGCTAATAATTCCTAATATCCACAATATGAATACTCTTTTCGTGCTGTTTTTACACTCTTTTGTAACATCATTCACTTAGAGTTGTGGATATTAGGAATTATCAGCCATATTGGATTTCAACTTTGGTTGTAATCGAATCGTTATTTAAGTCATTTCAATGTACGTAGAAATAATTTTTCCTCAAATGCACTTTAGTGCTTAACAATGGACAGTCAAATATGGCATTTTTGAGAAAATTTCAAAATACCAACAATGGAAAAACCGTAATTCCGGGTAAATGCAAAATTTAATTTCGCAGACCTGGTTTTTTAAAATACTTATGGAAGCTTTCATGAACATCGTAAAACAGTACTTTTGTGTTTAAATCGATTTCTCGCAGATTTATCAAACATAGTTTGATGCTGGGCGCATTTAAAATGCATAAACATTCAAACAATATAGTGTAAGAAACTTGTCAATAATTGTCTACTGTGTATAAGGAAAACAAGTGTATTATTATAAGCAGTATTATTGGTAGTTTTTAATGCCATAGCAACTAATCTAGATACGCGATAGCGGATCCATACCACATTGTTTCTAAAAAGTATTGATATAACACAAAAATATGACATTTTTCAATTGAGTGCCCTATGTGTGTACCAAATAACAAGATTCTATCATAAAATTGACGTGGTTCATAATAATGTGTGTGTCGGCCATCTTCTAAAATGGCCGCCATTGGTGCCATTGTCTTAGTTAGTTTGACATGGCCCTGTTTAACAGTCATTTTTTAATAACATGTTCTAAGTGTGAACCAAATTTCAACATTCTGCCACAAATTTTCAAAAATAAGTTTTGTTGCCACCTTGTAAAATGGCCATCATTGGTGTCGTGGGGCAATAATGAGATTGCCTTATATAGTCAATTAATTATCCAATTACATTATCGTATACTGTGTGCCAAATTTTATATGTCTGTCATGAAACACACAATTGGACGATAATAGAACACCTTTATGCAGGACTAATAATAATATGTATTTCCCTATAATTAATCCCACAATGTTCCCCGGATGACCAAATTGGAAAATTCATATCATTTAATTAGAAATTTGTTGGAGAATCCAAATATAAAGTCAGATTTATTACACATGTTGTCAAATGTATGTATAATGTATGAAAACCAAGTGCGTGTACTAATCGCATGCCCAAAAGAAGATGGCGTCGTAAAACAAACTTAGGCCCGGGATGCCAGAGGTTTACCCAAGATTTTTTATCCTTAAGGTATACCCTAACAGGATCAAAAGAGAAAATCTATACAGGTCGAAATTCATACGAGACTTATGGCCCGGGACTGCGCTAGTGATAGAGCATCGAGCAATCATCTGCCACTGCTCACCGCACAATTGACGACTTAAATTGTACCCGCCTCCTGACGTCACGAGGCAACATGGCGGAATTAGTGGGTATAATCCTCATTTCGCAAGTTGACGCCTGCTTCACGGCGCAACACTTATCACGCTCTAACTTTTATTCTATTCATTATTTGGACAATAGTTAAATGAATAATATTTAGCAAATATATCATTCTTTGTAATAGCGATTATTTCGATTTTTTTTACACAGTCGTTAGCTTGTTATAACAATGTACGCATCATTCATGTGAAAATTATCAATAACTAAAGTTTTCTCAATAATTTATTTGACAAAAAACTACTGATCGGATTTCGACAAGACCTCGTTAAAAATATGCACCAGACTTTTTAGACAAGAAATAAACTAACTTTCTAGATAGAAAGTGCACTGAACGAAACTTTGCAGCATAGAGTAATATGCAGGGTATGTGTTTTTATCTAAAATACGCACTCTTGACGTGCGGATGAGCCGTGAAAAAGTGCACGCTGCATATTACTCTATGCTGTAAATTTTCGTTCAGTGCACTTTCTATCTAGAAAGTTTGTTTATTTCTTGTCTAAACAGTCTGGTGCATTTTTACAAAGAATCCTTGTCGAAATCCGATCAGTAGTTTTTTGTCAAATTAATTAATGAGAAAACTTAAGTCATTGATAATTTTCACTTGTGTGATGCGTACATTGTTATAACAAGCTAACGACTTGGTCAAAAAAATCGAAATAATCGCTATTACAAGGAATGATATGTTTGCTAAATATTATTCATTTAAGTGTTGTCTAAATAATGAATAGAATAAAAGTTAGAGCGTGATAAGTGATGCGCCGTGAAGCAGGCGCCAACTTGCGAAATAAGGATTTATACCCAATACTATCACGTGACCTATCGATCGTTTTAAGCTCCGCCCATTTCGAGTCGTCAATTCTGTTACTTGTCATGTAGCGTTCGGCCATTGTTATCTATGAAGACAGTCTAGAATATGAAATGGATGTGTTTTTTCATGCTCTTCAACTTTTATTTGAAACAAATTTTCATCGGATCGTTAATTTCTACTTTATTTTGATAAATATGCGAAAACTATTCCAATAATTGAAAGAAACAGAGTAAAAGTTTCCATCATGGGCCGTAGGTCGCCAGATAATTAAAACAGGGCGCACCAAATGCTTTGATTGTTCCTTTGAAAACAATTTAAAACAAATTTGAGGTATTTCGGTCCAATACTTCACTCAATATAGCTAATTTTTCATTCTTCGACACAATTAAAAAAATTGAAAATTGATTTTCAAAATGGCGGATAACCCGCAACCGGATTTTTTGGGATTCTGTTGGGGATGTTCAGGAGACCGACCTTAATAAATCCCAACCGGTCCCTGCTTGTTTTTTTGAATGCGTGGGTCATATCACAACGGCCCTGTACTAAAATGTGAGTGGAAACAAACCCGTGCCATATGCACACACTCACACTCTCTTAATGTTATGATCCGTTGGAATCCGTTGGAAAATATAATGACTACCTAAAGCCGGATCGAATCCTGATACCGCCTGTACTGTTGGCTTGCCGCTGTGGGCTTTTCATCAATCTGATATTTGATATTTGATTTGGTTAAATCAAGTTAATAGAGAGCTTATGTTGATGGTAGGCCCACTATTGTACACGCATACATGAGCTTAATGCCATTGTGTAACGAACATTCATATCGAGCTACAGCCATTGAACAGGTATTAACTGGTATCACTGTTAATTAGTGAGTAATACACAGACCATTGTGGGCTAGGTTTGTATAAAGCTTATGCTTTTATTTACGTAATTTATTTGTTTTGTGTTGTATGAATGGATGTGGCTACTAATTAAAATATTACTTTGTTAAAAGTATGTTTAATCTTCTCTATTTAATGGTTTGTATAGGTTATTGAGAGGTGCTAATGAATTGTTTGCTTGCTTAATGCTCACTATAAAAAAAACAGAAGAGGAATCCAATTCCTAAGAGATATTCTCTTGTCGAAAACAATTCTAGAAACTGTTTCACATATCACACGAAAGAAGTATACGGTCTTGCACTTTTATGTATTTATTTTTGTATTGTAAAATATACTTATTATTTTAACTTATAAATATGTGCTATAGTTTGACAAAAAAGGTATATCCCCAATCACATAAGTGTGTCTAGCATCATAAAAAACAAACGTACTTTACAGTCAATTCATAAATTAAGGACAAATCTCATATATTTCATCTGCCTATGTTAATTATAACTGTTTGTTATATTATAACTAGCTAGGAGTATAGGTGTAGGAGCCAATACACATCAACTTTAATAAAATTGTTGAATTTCCTAAATTTGCCTTTCGTAACAGAAGAATTATAATTTGAATGTTAAACTTCATACTATCTTTGATTGTTTGTTGAGAAAAAAGTTTTATGTCATTCTTGAGAGTTACACCATAATTATTCCATGTACATTTAAAAACTAAGTGTAGTATATTTTTACTAGATTATGTCACCAAAGTGCAGAGCGCTTTGCTAAAACTTGTGCATTTCAACACTAATTCTTCAAAGTTTATTTTAAGAAGCAGGGGATTAGAGTTGCTTTTATAATACCTTTACACCTAGTTGCGAAGAACGACTTTTGTTAAATTAGAAAAGACAAAGTCGCACAAGTGTAAAGTTTTAATTGGTTAAAGTTGTTGGCGAAATAAGAAGCACATCCACAAGTTGTACTTAAAAAAGTTATCATCAACTTTATCGCCCCCCTTAACCTAAGAACTATAGGGATTTGTTACATTTTTTCAGTTACATAATAAATTAAAATCTTACATTGTAAACATGACAAAGTACATTATGATGATTTCTTGCTTAACGTAAAAATCCACGAAGGCTATTCGAGACGATAAGTGGGTGATAGCATGAAGGACGATAACAGAAACCCATGCCTTATACGGGATTCGAGCCCATGTCCTCGTTAAGCCACACGCTTCGGACAAGCGCCCTAAACGTATCTTTAAAATGCATTGGCCTGTTTGAACAAGATAGTTCAATACTGAAATGTAATCTTCACCATTCCCCATCTTCGAATTCTCTACCCGAGTAATTGATTGATGAGCCTCGTTGCATTTGCTTGAGAAGTTGGAAGTTGCGCCCACTTATCGTGAAGCATACCATAGAACTTAAGAAACCGTTATACATCCAGAATACTTCTAATCAACTTGTTGATATCAACCCATATTAACTTAATGACATTAACCATGTTCATTTCCATTTTTAATATACAATATATCTAGTATAATCGTTCCTGCCATAATTTCCTATTTGATTTTTGTTGTTTTTGTACTTTTGTGCACCGTATTAGAGCAAATAGATTTTATAGATGTTAGATTTATAGCATTATATTATCTGGTATTTGACTTTATATACTCCAATGCCATCACAATAATTATTGTCGAGCTTGCTTTGTTGTCGATTGGTTCTTTAAATATTTAAATAAATAAACATAAAATAAAATAAATAAATAAATCCGTGTTTAGAGTCTACCCACGCAGTCACACACCTGATTTTCAGTGGGGGACAGTAAACCAAAGCGACCAAGCCAACCCTGCAGGCCCCAACGCAAACGACGAGTGAGCGATAACCAACCAAAGATCGATATTTTTTTAATAGGAAATATAGCAATCAATGGTATGGACAGTGCAAACACCCGCGGATTAACGCCAGAATCAACAAGGCCGATTCACAACAACTTTAAATTTATTATGTGCCTGGTTGCTGGGATGGCTCCAAAGTCACCGTTTACAATTCCCTAAGACAAGAACTGATGGACTTAAGTCCAAATCAGAAGTTCTGACTTTAGCGGGAATCGAACCCTGGTCCTTCTGCATTGGAAGCAGGTAGGCTAACTACAAGACCAACGATCCACACAATACACACAAGTCCTACTCTAAGCTTGACTCGAGCCTAGCTTCCATTCCCATAACTGAACTCCATCGCTTTAAGACCGTGAAGTTGGTTTACACCCGGCGAACTCGGCTTCTTCGCAAACAAACGTCTTATCAACACCTACGAGCCAGTGCGCTTGCACTAACAGTAACTGGGCTGTGCACGGGCTCGTAGGGCTAGAGTGATATTCTTGGGAATATTTACTTTGGGGCGTTTTAAACACTTTACATAACTTAAACCAGGTTTAACTTGCAATGTGTATTACGTTGGTAAGTACGCACAGATATCATCATGCCCATTGAAAGTGATCTTGCAAGTGTTATCCTAGTTAGGTGTCTTAGAGTGAGCGATAATTGGTTATAATTAGTTTTATAATAACTAGGTTTATTTAATTAGTCACTCACGCATTTAAAACTTGAAAAGGCTATCATAAGTTCCTCGAGATTTGCGAGCTAACGAATATAATTTTGGAGGGTTGTAAAATTAAAAATATTTTGTCGAAAATTTGTCTGTTCTGACAACGGCATGACGACATGACTGGAACAAATGATTGCTACATGTGGGCAGTATCCCATGAGCTATACGCACCCTCGTTCACGTATAGTCGATAGAAGGTCGTCTATTGTTTTGCTATTTTGGGAGCATCTAATTACTAATACTCATTGTGCCTTTCATATAAAACATTTTGATTTTCCCTTTAAAGTGATATTATTATTAATAATTTTATTCATAATATAAAAATGTACATATTTAAATATACAAAATAGACGATTTCCAGAAAAGGGCATAACCATGAAAAAAAAATGTGCAACCGCTTTATCAAATATGCTAAAACTTAAGTATGTCATTCAAACAAAAGTTAATTGTGTTTGAATTGAACACTTTATTTGGTTCAAATGCTATTACATGTGTTGGTTTGTTTTTAAGCAGTTTGCATAAATCAAATTGTGGTCCGTACTCCGTAGAGCGTTTTGCAACACAAATTAAACGACTAGCTACCGGCATTTTTACAACATTCTACCAAAAAACCATTCCGACAAAACCACTGTAAGCTACACAACCACAATAGACTTAAAATAGAAGTAAATGAGCATTAACACAATAATAATTCATGAATACTATAGGTTGAGCTTTTAAAAACCTAGTGAAAGGAATTAAATGTCTAGAGTTTATTTTAATGCTCAACATGAGGAATTATTATTATAGGTATAGTAACATAAGATTTATCTATAACACAAGCACATGATTATTTCTTGTACTCAAATACATGTGTAGGTTTGTTGCATAAAAATCCCTAGTTATTATAGTCAATTGATGATATTACTTATGTACACTATATTAACGAAACAAACCAAAAATATTTTGCAGTTTGTGCTACAGTTGAAGCTCTCATATATAAATAAATAATGCAAATACAAAATCAGATTCTGGCCACCATTCTGCATATTAATTGCCCGTTTATACGTTTCGGACAATCTCAAGCTATTGCTCGTTCGTCTTTGATGCCTTGGCAGCTCAGTTTCTTGGCCCCTCGAGTTAATAAATACTGGTCTCGTGTTGTTATTGTTTGTTCGAACCAATCATATTCTTAGCGTCGAGAAAGAGGGAGGCGGGCGATGATTAGAAGACGTGTTTATTAGGTCACCCGGGTTATGGGCGTCGTGAAGCGTCCTAGGCCGTACGTTGAATAAACAAACCATTATCCGCACAAAGAGAGGACAGAGATATGTGCTAGCTAGACGGAGGGTCTCGGAGTGAGGATGTTGCGTGTTCGAGCCCTGTAACCGGTGTTCCCGGCTAGGCCAGGCCTAGTTACATGAACACGAACTAACAAGGCGCGTTCAAGAATTCAGCTGCTAGATTAGCTAGGTACGCGAAAATGACGTCATTGCTAGATTCGCTAGGATCGAGTTCTGGAACGCGAGAAATAATTCATTATTCAATTTCCATATCTATAACTCGAGTCCACATAATTTTCACAAGTCTCTTTTCCACGTTCAGCAGAATATAGGTACTTTAGTGCTTCACATACAACTGGCCACCATTTCTTGTGGTTTCTAGCATTGTTAGCTGTCTTTTTCTTGGTTAGAATCGCTAGCTTATCAGAACACTTGCTAAAACTTTGGATTGGATTTGGAACACTTCGCCTACCTACGCGGCTGAATTCTGGCACACGCCTATCACTGAGTCATCGTTGTCGGATCGTCGTACCGTAGCTTCGTCGACACTGGTCTTTGGCTATTGAATATTTATTTTCATTAAATTTTTATTGTATTTTTCTCTCCAAAGGAGAGATTGCCATTGTAAAGCACAGTACCATTTAGGATAGTTGGGAAAGGAATGTCCGTGGACTGTTTAAGAGTATTCGAACACCTTGCATTCGCATCAACGACTAAGGAAAGCCTCGGAAAAAAACTTTAGTCATGATTGCCGGTCTCGACGGGATTCGAGCCCGGGACCTTCCGAATCAGAGTCAATCACTAAGCTCCTGAGGATGCCGGTCTATTGGGTCAGTCTGAATAATATATTTATAAACTAAATATTTTATGTTTTTTCCACATCTTTGTAAAAAAAATATGATGCAATTAAAATATGATATGAACCAGGGTTTAAGTTGAATAAGATGACGTAAACACACTTATGGATGTTATTGAAATCAATCCTGAGATTAAAAAATCCATCCCAGCGGGATGTGTATTTTAAGAGTTTTATGTGTTTTAAGACGACGTAGAATGAGCTGAAGCAGAGCATGAATACTTGGGCAGAGCGAACAGTGAGCCGCTAGGTATTTAGATTTTATTTATATAGATTAAGAAACAGAATTAAATGAAAACAATACTAGAGTGAGGAAAATAAGATGTCAAAATTAAGCATTTTAATGGATTGTAAATTGATTAAACTAACAATCATGATACAATTTTTTACATGGTTCAACAAAAGATGAATGTTTCCAAATGGTGTCTACATGATTTTCACCATGACGTATCTAATGTGATTTAATTAAATGTTCGTAATTGCAAGATAAAAATAATGAGTTTACAATGATTTATTTAATGTCATCCGAGATGACAATGTATAAATACGACAATCCAAACGTCGATATATTGTCACACAAACAACTAAAAGGGAAACCTGGAAAAGTACACCCCTTGGAAGGCGACTTTTAATACAAATCAAATAATACATTTATACGTTCATATTGATATATGAAAACATATAGGCAGTGAAAGCAACATTTTAGAAGAAGATGAATACAAAACGATGAACTCAACTCACGTATTACTACTGAAAATATACAAGATAACGATATCTTGCCCGTTTATCGACTATGGATGATAAATAAACAATGTCGAAGCAAAAGCATGGAATCGATTCTTACGATTTCGAATTCTCGTAAAAAGTAAAAAATTCTGTTTGTTCTCTCTCGTTCTGCTCATTAATAATAAATGATCCTCTTCGACTCTAGGGATATTTATATTTTTCAGACATTCATGTCAATTATAATAGATATCAAAATGCTTACAAGTTTCAGTTGACGGTTCTGCAAATTTCCGATGTCTTCTGCATTGCCTCAGAAGAAACATTCACTTCTTATAGTTTTTAAGTGAATAGCATTGATAATAATTTCGTCTTGATTTACATCAGTCAGTAAATGAGAAATGTAGAATGTGGATCCCTTCAAAGGATGAACGATAAATACCTTCAAATTTAAACATTAATGTGTAAACATATTCAAAGCAATTTATATGCAGAAGCATCATGGTAGGGGCAAATATTGACTAACTTAATATTTACCAACAAAATTTACTGTTTAATGTTTATACAAGAGCCCGTTTAAACATCCAAAATGCGCTCTAAAATTACCATAGAATATTTTCTTGCTCAGTTTCATCAATCGGGAAACACTCCCGTAGGTAAGTGTATTTGCTCATTTAGATTAAACAATCTTAATTTGTAATTTCTGGATAGTATTAAAAATGAAAAAAAACATACCTTAAATAAATAAATGAATAAAATAAAACAGAATAATTTTAGCCTTAATGTTAGACATTGCTGATGTGAGTACGTGTGAATGAACTATTATAATTATGTATTTAAAAATGGGATAAAACTTGACCCATGGTTTAACAACCAATAATTACTGAATATAATAATAATAATTATACTCGCAAACGTATCTTTCTTATGCCAACAGTATAACAATAAACGAATAACATTTTACTTGTTGGTATTGACTATAGTAACTGGCATCAATATTATGTAGCTATTTGTTATGGGTTCTAGTAGTAGGCACAAGCGATTTCAGCCACGCGTCATCTTAGAAAGATAAACACAAATTATTCAATATAGATGTTCAAGTGCATGACCATGTGCCTATTGTTGCAGCTTTATTGCCATATCAATTATTGCATTTCGCTTCTTCACAACTTAACGTAGCATTAGCGACAATAAATAAATAATATTATATAATGTATATATTTTTCCAGAAAATTCGTCCATATGTAAGTGAAACACATTAAAAAAAGTATATGCATGAAACTAAAGATGTAGTCATTGAAATTATTTGACGGGGTGTTACAAAATCTTGCCATGGCTGAAAACACCGCGCTGGGTCCAACCATTATCTGCGCTGTGACAGTCATGAAAGTCGATACTTTCAATTTCCGTTTGAACCATAGTCAGCTTCGTGTGATATATAATCTAGATTTAGACTAAAGAAACGAAGTGACGATTTTCAAAAACGTGTGATAACGTTGTGTTAACGATTATTAACGTTATTTTTATATGCTCTTTAAATCACGTATCTTAAGGATTGTTTGATATTTTGGCGATGTAAGCGCATTGACAGTGCATCGATAAGAGTATTTGGAGTTTTTAAGCTTTGGGTTGCGTTATAAGTCGGCTTCGAAATGTATTTGAGTACTTGTGAACATGCCTAGTATCTTATTGAGATAGCTTTGTTCTTGTTGCCAATGCACTTGTTCAACCGGGCTGTACGTATCTTCGATGTGATCTCCGACTTCTGTTACGTCACATATGTTTGACTGCAATGCAAATAAACTACAAATAGCTTGATATTGCCGTCTGCGATATGGAAATACTAGGAAAACGCTTAAGTCCCGCCGCGTTGTTGGATGAGCGTAATTGGTGCATTGAGCTGCCATGTGTTACGCGGATTTTCTGTTGTTTTGCGAATATATTATTACTAAGTCAAAGATTTTTTTAAAAATTCAATTCAATTAAATAAAAAATTAATTTTGTTTTATTAATATTATTAATCGTAATTTTAAAAAAAGAAAAAAATCGTAAAATTGCGATTTTCACTAGAAATAATATTTCGATTGCTCTCAAATTTAACATGAGTATTATTCATTGGATGAGCGTAGCGAGCGTAGCAAAGATTCCATTTCACTACACTGGAGAAAAAAATCGGGGATGTTTTTTTTTTTTTTTTTTTTTTTTTTTCTGTTTGTATTATTGTGTGTTTGTTAACACGATTCCGGCTAAACTGATACTCCAATTGTGATGAAATTTTATGGAGGCCTTCGAAATCTCTGAACTTAGAAACTGCCACGTTTTTGAGCGCAATCGAAAAATTATTTCTTATGAAAATCGCCATTTTACGAATTTTTTCAAATTTAAAATATTTCTTCGACTAATAACACCTACATGCTTAATTAGATTTTAATGATTTTTCACAAAACCTTAATTTTATTAATTAAGATATTCGCGTGAAATTTGAGCGCAATCGAAAAATTATTTCTCATGAAAATCGAAATTTTACACGTTTTTTCTTTTTTCAATCAAGTCTTTGACTTCTAACACCTACATGCTTTATCGTCTTATAATTAATTTTTCACAGAACCTTATTTTTATGAATTAATATATTCTTGTAAAATTTGAGCGCAATCGATTAATTATTTCTTATGAAAATCGCAATTTTACGATTTTTTCCTTTTTTTTAAAATTACGATTCATAAAAAAAATTAAAAAATAAAGTCAATTTTTATTTAATTTAATTTAATTTAAAAAATTATTCGACTTGTAATAATTTTGTCACAGAACAACAGAAAATCCTCATAACACATGGCAGCTCAATGCACCAATTACGCTCATCCAACAACGCGGCGGGACTTAAGCGTTTTCCTAGTTCATAAAATTAAGGTTCTGTGAAAAATTCATTACAATAGGATAAAGAATGTAGGTGTTATAAGTCAAAGAATTGTTTTAAAAAAGAAAAAACACGTAAAATTTTGATTTTCATGAGAAATAATTTTTCGATTACGCTCAAATTTCACACGAATATCTAAATTCATAAAGTTAAGGTTCTGTGAAAACATCATTACAATCGGATAAAGCATGTAGGTGTTATAAGTCAAAACAAAGTTTTTAAAAATCGAAAAAAATCGTAAAATTGCGTTTTTTCTAAGAAAAAATTTTCCGATTGCGCTCAAAAACGTGGCAGTTCTAAGTTCAGAGATTTCAAAGGCCTCTATAAAATTTTATCGCAATCGGAGTATTGGTTTAGCCGGAATCGTGTTAACTGACACACAAAAATACAAAAAAAGAAAAAAAAAAACATTCCGGATTTTTTTCTCCAGTGTAGTGAAATGGAATCTTCGCTTCGCTCATCCAAAAATATTTATGTTTTTTTTATTTTAAAGTATGTGTGAAAGATGTTGGTATAGTAAATCCTGAAATTTTAAAAGAGTATCTCAGGAAGTAATTCTCTGTATAAAGATTTCCGGCGGTGGAATCGAACTAGCGAAGTTTCGCTACAAAGCGATGGGCCAGCTGTATCGGTTATTTGTATGTCGGTTAAACTATCTTTATTAAATTTATTTTGGATTGATTTGATCCATTATTTAACTACTTTTTCAGTTAATTTTAGTATTTACAACGGATATAAATATGAAACTCGACACCATAATATACAAAAAAGATATATAATGATATAAACAATATATATTTTTAGGACATACACGCTAAACAGCTCGAATTACATTTCATTACATGACATCAAAATAACTGAACTAAATAAGTTGTAATAGTACTGGAAAAAAAGAATAAACAAACCCTAACGTTTCAGTAAAATTAATAAACTTTAAAATTGAATACATTTAACAGTGCGCATGGAAGCAACTAAAAAAGGTAAATTTAAATTAGGTACCAACAGGAATAGGATTGTTTGCTCAGCTTGTAAGCTATTGATTTCACCTCGACAGTGTGATGTGTGGGTTATTACTAGTCATTTCTCGTTCTAGGATGTCCATGTCAGTTTGATCCCCTCATATGAAAATGAAGAGAGTAAAATAATAAAAAGCTTTTGAGCTATATTGCAGTTTGTATCGACTGACCGACAATCATACTCACATTTTGTATTCATCATTCAGTATTCTATTTGGCACCTTCTACCGGAAACAATGTTTCGACATTGACTGTCAATAGGTGATAAAACTGCAAATGGCAACTCCACATCAATAGGATTTTTTTCTTATTTCAGTTTCGAATCTTTTTGTCTGTTTTTTGGAGCTAGAGCAGGAGTGACAATTCTTCCGGGTTTCGATTTTGAAGGCTTCGGCCATTATTTCACAAAACCATTTATATAACAACTGTAATTAATAATTCATTTTTATTTTTTAATTTTTTTAAAATTATGTTTGAAATAATCTTGATGCCAGTGGTCAACCACTGGTCAACCAATAATTTTTGGTCAGCAGGCAATAATTTTTTTCCTTTTTCCCAAATCACATTTATTGTTTTGATTTATGTTTGCACGAGTTGTTTTTTTTTTCATTTCTACACGTGCTTTAATATGATAATTTGCATTTGAATCGCATTGTTTGGTGTTTGCACACCCTAGTCCGTGCTCTGTGCGTTCTGAACTGTCCAACTCGCCCGCGCTCGGGTCAATCGTACTAAATTAAACTGATTTACGGTCTTCCCGGATTACTTCCGAAGTGCAGCGCATAAAGGAAAGTACCCTGGTTCTGAGTTGACTAACCTTTCTAAAATCTCTCACTTTAGACCTCGTTTACATTTACCACAGTTACACGAGACACGTGATACTAAACCACTACAAGCCTCATCCTGGTGCAATATTCCTACATTTACGTTATTATTATTTATTTAATTACTTATTTGACCGTTATCATATTTTGGCAGACGACACATAAAATTAAATGTCTGGCTGTCAGAAATTAGATATTTTCTCGATTATAGTACTCTTCTGAATTTCTTTCTGTGAAAATATTCATGCAAAGGAAACTACCTTCTCATAAGAAAAAGTAGTCACCCTATCTATCAATCACTGTCATTTCACACATTTCGTAAGGTAATGAAACCACTTTCGTGGCGTTTATATTACAGAAAATCCTCGTGTTATTTCTAGCTAGAGCGAGTATAACATTTTTATTCGTGTAAGCTGACCTGACGGTGTTTATATTACAAAACTTACTAATACGATTACGATCGAACGATATGATGCATTGCAAGCGGATTTATCTTATCTTGAAAAGTGGTGCTTGTTGGACTATGTGCAGATTAATGCTAGCAGATCTCAGTACATACGTCTAGCTAGGTCCAAATCACCCATTGCTTCTAATTACATTCTTTTAGGTTGTGTGGTATAAGTGATGTAATTAAACATACATCAAACTTCTTAGTCTCACTATTCAGATTTGAAGTGGGATTTACACACAGACAACGTTAGAGACAGAACTTCCAAGATGTTAGGTTTCGTCAGTCGTAATTTAAATAAAAATCATTAAAAACTGCATATAAAACAAACAAAACAAATGCCAAGCTCTCGTTTCTATATTCCATACATACGATCCATAGGCCTTAACATTTTAATCTTCTCGCACTTACTTAGAAGATGTAAAATAAAATAAAATAAAAAACGCTCGGCTCTAGTTTTTGTACCATACCCTCGATGCGACGTACAACGTGTCACTTGAAATCACCTCCTCCTATCAGTAACGCTCGAAGACGTCTCTCTTGTGACAGAAGCGACGCCCACGCCCACGCATATCAATATCACCAGTATATCGCCTGGGACGCAACTCTTTGCTGGTCAATAATACAGGCGAGACATCGATAATATGAAAGATGACGACGAACTGATAGGTGGATGTGTGTGCGAGCAATTAGCGACTGATATGTGACATGGCTGATGGTGGATAGTGAACCTCGGCTTCTAAAGTTCAGAGGACAGAAAAGAGTCGTCTGCGGTGGCACGTCGGATCCGAAGTGTACGGCTCTACGTAGACGTGGTTTCGAATCCCACATAAGGCATGGTATATCGTAATCGTCCTTCAACGTCAACTATCACCACGAATCGTCTTGAATAGCCTAAGTGCAATAATAGAGACGATAAGCAACATAATTATTATAAAACATTTAAGACTTTCGCGGCCAGAATATATTAAAAAAGAAATCCACAGTGGTTCCGAAAAGTCGAACTCACGCACGAGTAAGTGTAAACTCGCGACGCGGAGAAATGACCCTTTTCACACTTTTTTAACATAATTACTATCGTCATCGTCTTTCGTCATCGTCATCGTCATCGTCATCGTCATCGTCATCGTCATCGTCATCGTCATCGTCATCGTCATCGTCATCGTCATCGTCATCGTCATCGTCATTGTCGTCGTCTTCGTCGTCGTCGTCAGAATAAGAGGAACAACAAGTACAAAATATGACACCTATACAAATGCAGTGATCATTGTTATATTGTAACAAATGTTAACATATTGTTAAGTAGGCATTCAATCCAATATGTACATCGGGTGACGTACTTTACTATGTAGGTATAGAAATAGAATTGTGATGAGTTCTAAACATAGTAACAGAACAACTTCTTTAATTGCATCAATATATCAACTTATTATTATAATCGTTACAGTTTAAATAATATAGAATATAATACTAGTACTTAAAATAACGTAATATTTTTCTAAATTAAATTCTTATCCCAAAATTACACTATTTAACGATACTTAGATAACAACTTATACTCTCCAACTGCGCAACATTTTATACTTTGAAGAATGAGAAAATTGAATGAATAGCTTTTAAATTATTGTTCTTTAGATGCTACTTTCGCTATCGGTTTCTTTAAATTTACCTCATATTTGCAATTTCGAGAATCAAATTATTGGTATTTGTATCTTTATAAACATGTGAAATAACGAGCAGGATTTTTTTTGTTTACTGTTACTTATCAAAATCAGAACCGTGGTAATAAAGAGGAATATGAGTGGAAGTACGTCCTCTGTAGAACAATAATGTTTGCGCTTGACAGGCAGCAATTACTCCGAATTACGATTCTGTTGTTGCACATTGTTTTATCCACTTGAACTGCACGGTACTTAAATTTTATCACCGGAATAAAAATAACCGCTTTATTTTCCTAAAGACAAATGTATATTTACAGCACTCGCCTGTTCGTTGTGATAGGGCCGACATGTTCGTGTCCACAAACCGTAAATCAACGTGGATGTATATTGGTGTACACGACGATGCTATCGGGAACAATTCCACGAGCTCCACCTGTGAGTTTGTGTTCTAGTTCACCGTGTACACCACACTCGTCTTGTGTCCTCGCTGCGATGCACCCAGACGGTCAATTAATGCCACTCCCTGGGAAACGACCACTGGGTTGGAGTCGAAGTCCTATTGCAAAGCGGACACGCTCCAGGCTTCCCTGTCGGAGAACCCTGATGGCATCCACTCCAAACTCACCTGAGACGTACGCATCATTCCCTGCTATTCTACAAGATCGAATTCATCGACAGAATCAATTGGAGATGAAATCCAAGCCTCGAGGGTGGATGAACCAAGATCTAATCTAGTTTTATGATGAATAATTCATTTCGTTCATGGCGACAACCAAGGCCTTGAGGAAGGGAAGGAACGGACAACAGATTTTGGCTCAACTCTCTATGGAAGTGTCCGCCCACACTAATGCTCGTTAAGGGAAGGTCTGTTGACAGCCATTGCACGTATATGATGCTATTAGAACTCGCGAGCCAGCTAAACGACGCCAACCCTACATTTTACAGCGGCATTCAAATTCCACCCATCCCCAATACCTCGGGGGTCTGCAGACTGCAGTCAATTCTTTATAGCCCAATCCATTAAATTACTGAATATGGCGTAGAAGGTGAACATCAACTTACGAAAAAGGGTTAATCTTCATGCATTTTAAATGTAATAGATAACAATTGTGTCAAAATGAAGATTTACGCTGTTGAAGTTTTGAAAACGAAAACCACACCCATTTTCTTGTTGATTAATTTTATTGCTTGCAAAGACGCACACTGGACTGCATGTTTTATTCATGATGACTATACATTAGCCAAGGTAAAACGTCCCCGATTAAGACACATAATGCAGGATTTGTCATTTTCTTTAACACAGTCAACTCGTCCCTTAGAAAACTTGCCACTTAACCAAAGCCACTGTTTAATTCTAAATAAATAATATGTATTTTCTGCTACTTTTCTAAAAATCCCTGTCGATCTATCGGATAAGGTGTTTTGGAGGCTACAAAAGGAAGGCTGAACACAACGGGTGTGCGAGTCTTGATTTTTGAGTTCAAGTTCAGTCCGAATATTCGTTTATCGAACCCATTTCGAGTTTTATACGGTTTTATAATAATTTCAATTTTACTCTTTGACTTTACTTATAATTAGACGAGGGAGCGCAAAAATGAGTTTTACTTCAATTCAAACGAGACTTTGTCAGTTCGTGTATGAGTGAGTGGGTGAGTGAGTGAGTGAGTGAGTGAGTGAGTGAGTGAGTGAGTGAGTGAGTGAGTGAGTTCGCTCCAGAACTGCCGAACCGCTCACTAGATTGCGCAGAAAATTTAAACAGACGTCTGGGACCGGTATTTAGGGTGCTGTTAACATTTTAAGCAAAATCCGTTCCGATTTAAACTCACAAGAAATAAAAATGTGAAAAATTTAACAGCGATGTCAATTGTTTACATTTTCCGCATTAAAATAATCATGGTTGTGGCCACAGCCTGGGCAACAAACAATTCTGAAAGTAGCTATCATACTAGAAAACGCCAAAGTCGTTGTTAGACGAGTGAGCGAGCCATGTGTTGAGTACCCGGAAACATTTGCATCCCAAGCCTAGTAGGGAGAAAATACCTATTTGCTGTCTAGATCCAGCCTTAGGTATAAGGCGAGAAAAATGAATGTTCTAGCTATGGTAATCAACACATGTCTCTCTCGATCGTCTAACAATGACTCTGGCGTTTCCCTAGTATTATGTACAATGTTAATTTTATTTGTTGATGTTAGTCATCATAGAATGTAGGCCCTAAGGTGAAGACAGTGTAACATCTAATAGATTGAAAATGTAATCAAGCACATATATTATTAGGGCTAGACTATGAAATATCATTCAATTATTGATATTTCATGAAAATGTTGATAAAATATAATAACATGTCATTATTTGTGCCCCCAAAAATTCAAAATTTGCAAAAAGGTTTAAATAATTGGATGAGCGAAGCGAAGACTTCAATTTCACTGACCCCCCAAAAAATTTAGCTCGGTTGTTTTTTTGTGTTTGTTTTTGTTGTTTTTTTTTTGGTTTTTTGTCTGTTTGTTCGCACGATTCCGGGCAAACGGCATATGCGATCTTGATGAAAATTGAAGGGGACCTTCGAAATCTCTGAACTTAGACGTGCCACGTTTTTGGGTACAATCGAAGAAATATTTCTCATGAATATCGCACTTTTACGATTTTTTCGATTTTTAGTGCGATATTTTCGAGACATTTGGGCCGATTCTGACCAAACGGGTAGGGCTACAACGTTCATATTTCACATGGACATTAAGGTAATGGTGATGTATTGCTTTCTGAAAGAAAAAGTTGAAAAAGTTAGCCAGAATCTATAGAAATAAAGCTTTTAATATAAGTTTTTTTTACTTTTTGTGCGATATTTTCGTGCCATTTGGGCCAATTCTGACCAAACGGGTGGGCCTTCAACGTTCATATTATACATGGACATTAAGGTTATGGTGATGTAGTACCTTTTAAAAGAAAAAGTTGAAAAAGTTAGCCAGAATCCATAGAAATAAAGCTTTTAATATAAGTTTTTACGGTAAATAATACCAATTGACAGGTAACAAAAGAAATTTGACAACAATCACTTACAAAACAAAGCACTTGCAAAAGTAAAGATATCCCACGCAAACTTAAAACTTTAAAAAGCTCATCCATCAACGCGGCGGGACTTTAGCGTTTTCCTAGTAGTATCAAAACATTCTGCCTACTAATAAATCATTTGTACGTACGTTTAAACACGTACGTTTCTACACTAGCGCGCGACCCGACACCTCCACCATATATTTATTTATTTGTTATTATTGTTTTTTGTAATCAATACACAATTAAGGCAAAACTTACCAAATGAAACAGGAAAGCAGTACTTTGTTGCCCATCCTTCGCAGCGATCATGTCCCATTCTTACCGAATAAAATAATAACAATTAATCCGTAAATTCATTAGTTGAGTGATCAATGTTGACTGATGAAATGATCAGTTAATTATGATAGTTATGAATTGTGAGTTATTGGATGAGCGAAGCGAAGACTTCAATTTCACCGACCCCCCAAAAAATTTAGCTCGGGTGTTTTTTTGTTTGTTTGTTTGTTTGTTTGTTTGTTTTTTTTGTTTGTTTTTTTGTCTGTTTGTTCGCACGATTCCGGGCAAACGGCATAAGCGATCTTGATGAAAATTTGACAGGACCTTCGAAATCTCTGAACTTAGACGTGCCACGTTTTTGGGTACAATCGAAGAAATATTTCTCATGAATATCGCACTTTTACGATTTTTTTCGATTTTTAGTGCGATATTTTCGTGACATTTGGGCCGATTCTGACCAAATGGGTTGGGCTACAAAGTTCATATTTTACATGGACATTAAGGCTATGGTGATGTAGTACCTTGTGAAAAAAAAAGTTGAAAAAGGTAACCAGAACCCATAAAATAAACGTACTTTTACGATTTTTTTCGATTTTTAGTGCGATATTTTCGTGACATTTGGGCCGATTCTGACCAAACGGGTGGGGCTACAACGTTCATATTTCACATGAACATTAAGGTTATGGTGATGTAGTACATTTTGAAAGAAAAAGTTGATAAAGTTAGCCAAAATCCATAGAAATAAAGGTTTTAATATGAGTTTTTTGAGGTTCATAATATCAATTAACAAAAAACAATAGAAACTTGACAACAATCACCTACAATGCATTCACAAAGCACTTGCAAAGGAAAAGTAGTCCCACGCAAACTAAAATCTTACAAAAAAGCTCATCCATCAACGCGGCGGGACTTAGCGTTTTCTTAGTTATTTATTGGATGAGCGAAGCGAAGACTTCAATTTCACCGACCCCCCAAAAAATTTAGCTCGTTTTTTTTCCGTCTGTTTGTTCGCTCTCTACCGGACAAACGGCATATCCGATCTTGATGAAAATTGGAGGGGACCTTCGAAATTTTTGAACTTAGACTTGCTACGTTTTTGGGTACAATCGAAGAAATA
Organism: Sweltsa coloradensis; assembly: GCA_024449915.1. Classification (NCBI taxonomy): domain Eukaryota; kingdom Metazoa; phylum Arthropoda; class Insecta; order Plecoptera; family Chloroperlidae; genus Sweltsa; species Sweltsa coloradensis. The sequence continues at coordinate 15,532 of JAMZAV010001983.1, read as the reverse complement.
TTTCTAATGAATATCGTACTTTTACGATTTTTTTTACTATTTTTAATGCGATATTTTCGTGATATTTGGGCCGATTCTGACCAAACGGGTGGGGCTACAACGTTCATATTTCACATGGACATTAAGGTAATGGTGATGTAGTACCTTTTGAAAGAAAAAGTTGAAAAAGTAAGCCAGAATCTATAGAAATAAAGCTTTTAATATAAGTTTTTTTATTTTTAGTGCGATATTTTCGTGACATTTGGACCAATTCTGACCAAACGGGTGGGGCTACAACGTTCATATTATACATGGACATTAAGGTTATGGTGATGTAGTACCTTTTGAAAGAAAAAGTTGAAAAAGTTAGCCAGAAGCCATAGAAATGAAGCTTTTAATATAAGTTGTTTACGGTAAATAATACCAATTGACAGGTAACAACAGAAACTTGACAACAATCACCTACAATGCGTAGGCAGCAAAATAAAGCACTTACAAAAGTAAAGATATCCCACGCAAACTAAAAACTTTAAAAAGCTCATCCATCAACGCGGCGGGACTTTAGAGTTTTCCTAGTGATAGTGTTGATTAATTAAAGTAGCCAGTAACACGAATCGGACAAATTTCCTATAGGCGACCCGGCACCTCCACCAAAATCGTTAATTTTTTGGTACTCGATTTCGAGTAGCTCGAGTCGAGTTGCAAATATCTGGTACTCGCACACAGATACCTTTCAGAGTAGGAAATGTGGTTGCATCTCTTGGGAGAGTTTCCCAATGGGCATAATGATGATGACGTGATGCGTTATACTATACGGACACGCCTATAATCACTTCTAATGGATATGCCAGTGGAAAGTTTACTGGGTTGCATTTAATTTACTTATTTGTTATGCACGCGTTGGTTGAATAGCATTTCTTAATTACGACAATTAATTTTAATTTTCAGACTACCTAGTGTTAATATACCTTACATAATATAATATAATATAATAATACATTCAAATTTTAAACTTTACTTGTCTGCAGACAACAAAATAATTCTATCATACAATTAAACACATGAAGTTAAATCAAAGATAAGTTATGTTTATATTAATAATAATTATAAAGATTAAGTAAAATGCCGAGAAGAGAGTTTGGAAATATCTCAGGGAATATGAAGGTAAAAGTCGAAATACTGCAATAATTGTCTGATTGAACCAATTTAACAAAGTGTGGAGGAAAGAGTCATTTCTTGGTTTATGGTCGAACTAGGGAAATGGTGGAAGACCGGTAGAAATGGCGAGACATTTTGGCAAACAAGGAGCAGAATAGGACAAAGTTATCGGATGAGGTTGAGGATGAAGAAGTTGTGTCAGGTCTGGCAAACCGGCAACTGAGAAAGCCCAAGGCACTAAAGCTAATGCTTCCCTCAATACGACTGTAAATTTGTTTGAAAAAGAAAAATATAATTTTTATATTGTTGATTCATGAGAAAGTAGAGGGAATTTGTTCAGCAACAAAATTTATAATTTAAATTCTACAGAGCCCTTTAGGAAGCAGCATGTATCATATGAAACGAACCATAAATGTTACACTTCTAGATTAGATTTTGATTCATAAAAATTAATGAATAGTATCAGTCAATAAGCAAATTTTACCGAGTTCTCATTAGGTCGACCTTGTTTGACGTGCAGTTAAATACACCACCCTATGGGCATAATTGTGTTAGAACCATAAATTCCCTTCTAGGAAATAATTACGTGTTTACCCCCCTCGACAAAACAGCATGCCATCCAATTCCCCTTTGACGAAAACCCCATTAATATTTTAACAAACTCTCTGTACAAATACGCGTAACGATATATTTTTATCGTACTTACTATTTAAACAGTTCATGAGGAAATTTCTGTTTTTGCAATGTTAATTTTCCAAATGTTGATTCGTCTGATAGCGATTATAACGTTATATTCTCGGAAATAAGAAATCTCTTTAAACGCTACATTCTAGAGTAATTATTTACATTGAAGGCAAACAATTACCATTCACTCTCGACGTTTCTTTGCCGTCCCTCTTAAGATTCAGATTCTCTTCTTAATTGGCTGTAATCTGATTATGGGCCAGATGCTGAAGTTGAATAAAGTCTTGATGAAATCTTTACTATTTTATAATAGATTTCGATTGAAATTTATAAGGTTTGTGTCACCGTTTTGTGATTTCCAAGCGTTGACTGATAGAAACAATAATGAATGTTAATCTTTTGCCCATTTAAAATAATTAAAGCAGCTGGGCATAGTAGTCCCTAATTCCCAGCCTAATTATCTTTACTTGTAAGTATAATCAGCGCTTTGAAATGTAATGAAAATAAATGTCTTGACAAATTAATTCGCTCTTAATCTAAATGAATAAAGGGCGAATTATGTTAAGATGAGTGATTTTAGAATTTAGCTCCTCTCCAATTTTACAATTGAATATTTTAAACGAAAATCGAATAACGAATCTCTGGATTGGAAGTATAGGGATGTGACTTCGTGGTATTATGTGACAGCCGTTTTACGTTCAAAACTAATAATTTGTCTCTTACATAATATTGTTAAAATATGGATTCATTTAAAATGTAATCGACCATAAGGTGACCTCGTGTTCATCAATGTTGTCACACAAAAATATGATAGATATTATTTACCTTATTTATTTTCATAACATATAATAATTCCATCTTATTTTATTATGTTACCTTAGTATAGTAATCTGGCATCGTTGAAAATGTTTATACACATTTTTAGCTACCATTTTAATAATTCTCGTATTAATTGAGTTGTAGCTATATTACACGTATGATTTCAGGTACAGCACTGTATCGCATAATCTTCACTAAAAATCTTTGTGAAAAACCCACAACTTTCAAGCTAGTTGATTCAGGTTTTGTTTTGTATGCTGTTCTTTCCAATCACTAGTGATACCGACTGTAGCATTGCTTATAGGAAACATAAAACTCTATCCTCAGAGGAACTTTTCAAGTCCTATCGCAACAAAACCATATATAATCCCCATGCAAGTCCTCCATCATCAGGACACCCACTGACTCACAGAAAGAAAGTATTCGGAGTCCAAAGTCATCTGAAATAACAGTAAATCCCCGTATTAATGTAAAGAAATCTAACCATAAAAAATAAATTGAATGACTCGTCTGGAATTGGTTACGTAAAAGGTTTTACGATCGTTCTCATTCCCAGCGTTTCCACGCTTCTATGAAACTCAAGTTATGAATACTATCCAATACTTTTTTATGATGTAGAAGTGTTTGTCAATTTTTTGAATTCATTTCAATGGCGGAGATTCTTTTGAGAAGTAACTTTCTAAGGAAATATATTTTATAGGCGCGTTAGAATGGGAGAAATGTTTTCGGCTGATGTGAAAATGTCTGTTAAAGTTTTTTCGTCGTATCAAATACATCGAGAAATTTCACTTCAATGGGAAAAATCAATAAACAAATATTTTTAAATCGAATCGTTACCAAATATTGAAAGAATATATTAAAAAGACTCGCCGAGAAATATATCAAAACGCAAGTCAACTACAAATAGTTCTTTCTCTGGTTTAAGCTGTAATATATCAATTTGTACGAAACCTTGCCATGTTTTTGTCACGGGAAATTGACAAACTGTTTGTCGTTCAGTACGCGTACTTGCGATATCGCAAACATCTAGGAAAGCTAAAGATTTTTGGAATAAATCAATCCATCGTTCTCCTTCATTTGTCTTCATAAAATTCAACTTAAACTTACGCACATGCTTTTTTCACCTTTACCAACTCGTGTAATTTGAAATAGAAGTTGAAAATAAAATCACACCAATATGTTTTAGACATTTACGCCCCGAAGACGAGAGTTCTACTGCCTCGTGAGCTATTGACTAGATGCTCGAAGTTCGCCGGCTATGTTGACAGCCTTCTAAAGACTAATGACTGACTAATAAATGTCAAGCGTCAACCCAACAACAGCGTTACGCAATAACCCATTAGTTAGCCCCGGGATCATTAGCAAATACAACAGAAACACGTGCCCAAGAAAATATTGAACTTGTACAGCTCTTTACACACAAATTACAAACAGTTATGTATATTCCAAAAAATTGTGTTATAAACTTGTTCAATCTTTACAATCTTCATATTAACATTATTAATTTTAAGCAATACATTTTGGCACATTTGGCAGTTAGCAAATAGCTATTCGCTCGTAAAAGAAGAATCCGAAGTACATACATTTTTGAAAAATATTAAATAAAGCATACATGGACAGCGCTACAGTAGTACAGTTTAAAAAAATTAAAAACTCACGAATTCACGAAGTCAATTTTGTACTTTTTGACAAAATAAAAAAATTAGGAAAATAATTTTTTTAACGGCTTTAAAACTAATTTGAGAAAGTTGGTACAGTAGAGTTTCTTATTTCCATTTTCGTGACAAAATTTCAAAATTTCAAACACCTGTGGCCGAGCAAACATGGGATGTGGCTAAACCTTGTCAATTAATTCGCCAAAAAACATAGTTATACGACACTCTACTGTACAGCAGTGCCATGTAGCCTACAGCCTAGGTACAGCCAATAGTGACAGTCTTAATATGGCGAGTCTGTCTTCAAAATGCATGCAGTGCCTTTCTGAGAGAAAACAAACAATTTTACGAAGAAAAGTAATCAAATTGTGGCAGCACAACGGTTTCTTACTTAAGATTATTATTTGAGAAAATGACATAATCTAAAAGTTCTAAATGATGAATTAAATATAATGGACTAAATTAAAGAGATGAACGTAAAATGAATAAATGTATTGTAATATGTACGACCGATGTAGCAGGAGTTGCCAACTTGTACCGTTAGATGTCGTGCAATAGAAAATCAATTGCATGCAAATAAAAACATAATAATGATGCTACGGTAATGTTTATTGTAATTTAGGTTGCAAGTAACATAGATCGTTAAACTAATTGAACATAGCTAACCGATAAAGTAACAACGACTACGAGACCAGCGCAGTGATAAGAACTGCACGTGCACTTTCCTATCTACCCTGTTAACATGTTAGTGTGACACAGCGCACATGTGTACTTGCAAGTAAATAATTCGATTATAGTAGAAGTTAACCGAGGCAAAAGCTACCGACACACTATGAGCTCGTTCATGTGTAAGCAAGGCAGTAATGAACCAGAAAATTGTGACGGTAAATTTTACCTTGTTTCGTTGGCAATATTAACAAAACCACACCGAAGTAGAAGTGTTGATACGCGTCGAGTTACATATTCCTGTTGAGTGTTGCAATCATGATTTAATGGTTTTGTTCATGTTGTCACTGTATTCGGTGCATACATTTTGAAATTGATAGCGTTCATCTAGTTCTAGTGCCTACTTTACATACACACGCTCAAACACCAAAGGGAAAGCGTAATTACTAGATAATTAAGTGATACGTGAAATCCTATGTTTTATTTACATACACTTGGTTGGCTTAATTCATCCACACAAGAGTGTTAGCATACTACGCTCGTATCTACAGGGTGTTGATGTTTATCAGTGGGTGTTGACAAGCAAACACTGCCGACACAGGGGTGGAAGTGAACATTCCAACAATTAGGATAAACGTTGTTTGTCTTTTCCTGGAAACAATTAGAATGTTATATCTAGGGCGACGGTCGTTCGCCCGCAGCCAAGCGCACGCGACTGCTAGAAGGCGATGACTAACTCGACCCTGTTTACTCCTACCCGATTTGTGGGGTTTTCAGCTACCTGCACACGCCATCCCGAAAGATTTTCAATCTTGAAACTCGGTATATGACCTGATATGTGGTCCATGACATACCAAAAAAAAATCAGCCCGATCCGATAACCCGTTCTGTGTTAAAAAAGTGAGTAAAAATCGAAGAAAATCTTCCGGTTGGTTGGTTGGGGGTGGGATTCTGACAGAGAGGAATAAGAGCCTACAGAGAAAACGGTGCATCTTAGAACTATGAAACTTGGACCACACTTAGATGTACCTCAGACTCACATACTTCCGCCGAGAGGCAAGCAATATTCCACCCCCAACACCCCCTAAATCATCCCCTAAAATTAAAATAATTCATAGCTCTAACCCAAAATTGAATTTTTAATCAAATTAGTTATTAAAATTATGTTCTAATGTGTTTTAACCCAATCGGCCTATTCTCATTATATAAACCACATTTTGTCAACCCCCATCCCTAATAGCTTATATTATTTTTACCTTGATTTCCAGCATTCACCACGAAGGCACCTAATGAGTTATCATCGTGAAATTTAACATGATGGTACAAAATATATGACAATTAATCCGCCGAGAGGCAAGCGATATTCCACCCCCAACATCCCCTAAAATTGGAATAATTCATAACTCTAATCTAAAATTGATGTTTTATTCAAATTAGTTATTAAAATTATGTTCTTATGTTTTTTAACCCAATCAGCCTATTCTTATTTCCTTAACCACATTTTTCAACCCCCATCCCTTATAGTTTATATTATTTTTACCTTGATTTCCAGCATTCACTATATAAAGGCACCTAATGAGTTATCAGGATGCTTGGCTCAACTTCTATATCTAACAGCATTCACAGCCGAAGACTTTGGAAGGAGAGCTTGGCTGCCGTATTTTACAAATTTTTGTATTTTGGGGGGATTTAAAACTACTTAGGGAGAACTCTAATATTGTTGTACAGGTGTTTAATAGCCCGCAAAGAGACGACGTGCCTTACTTCGTTGTGTGGGTACACCAATATAAAACAACAATAAAAACTTAAATTTATTGACCAGCTCCGTAACAAAAATACACGTTTTTCACATTACATTTACAGCTTTTGCTATTACATAAATAGATTTTTCCTTTGTATATATTTTTCAAAAACTTTATAATATTTTTTAAAACTATATTTGTTTCTATGGTAATTATTATATTGGCAATCTTTTTAAGTGTGTTTGAAGCTGGGCTCGTTTCTGCCAATATAACCTTATTTCTACTTCGGTATTAAGGGGACTGTGTTTTGTGCCTGCAATACAAAAATAACATGGTGGCATCTGTCGCGCTCTAATAACAATGTAAGTTTTTCGTGGCAGTGTTAAGATGTTGAATGCACCTAACATGTGTAGAAGTAGGTCTGGACCTGTGACAATATTTCCTTAGTGTCGCGAGTATTAGATGTCAAAGTGTGGCCTAGAGTCTCGAATGGCTCTGTTTGAACCAGGTTCGTGTTTGCGCCGTGTCGTCGGGGGTCTAGTAATCATCAATCAAAAGTCGGGGTTTGCAACCAACAACGTCGTGTCATTAATCTAAACAACGCCACAAGCCACACGAAATACGTCAATACACGTGTTGTCTTGAGAGGCTGAAACATTTGATGTTGAGGGAGGTTTGGAATTGTTACACGAGTACCTTTAAGATGTTTTGCTAACGATTGCAAAACTGTTAGAAAAATCAGCGTTTTCTTGTATTTACTTGAAGAAATAACATTTTGTTATAACTTAAACGTGAAATATTGAGGTGGACTAATAAATTAACACTTGCCGTCTACTGTATTGTACACCGCTATGTTTTGTGTCTGTGAACAACATTCAATCTTAAATACCACAATTCTCATTGAATGTACAATTTATTTCATTTGAGTTAAAGGCTTCCTTATTTCTCCACTTCTTTTCAGTGAAATACATTGTAAGATAATATTTCATACAATCCAGTTATTAAAAAATCTATTCTGACAGGGGTTTGAGCCCGAGTCTTTCACATTCTAGGTGGGCGCCTTAGCGATTTGTTTGTGCAAAGATCTGAATGGATGGTACAGAAATGCAACGAATCTGCGTCCAAATATAGAAATATCTATTGGGTGTTATATCGTATATTATTTTATCACTCATTTGTAAATCAGTTCACAGTATCCCATTAGTATAGCCATAACTGACGGAAGTAGTCCTTACGTTTCTTTCTATCATCTAAAGCCTGACGACTGAGAGATAAATTGTCGGACATTGTCCTGCAATTTCATTTCTACAGCCCTAAAGCACGAAATAAATGAACACTTGTGGCGCCTACATGCGTGATTAGTGATCAATGATCACGTACTACTTAAAAAAGTTTTGATTTGTTGCTAACTTTTATCGCGATAAGTTGACATTGTTGGACATATTTTCCAGGTTGCACAACCTGGCTCTATAGCTAGTATAGTATCAAGCATGCCAATTATCAAGCGTACATCCCTCTTACCAATTATGTTGGAAAATAAAGTAAATCAACTTTCTCGTTCGTCTATGACGGGTCACCCGTTCGATAACCGATGCAGACAAATCATTAATTAAGAAGATATTTTCCAAAGTTTTCCTCAGTCAAGTGGCAAATACTTAGACTGAGTTATATGAAATGCCCCTTAGTTAGCCACCTGAGAGAGAGGCTAGCATTACACAATCGATATACAGGTCACAGGTTTGAAAAAAGGCATAAAATTCACACAATGAAGGCAATTAATCAAAAAGGTTTACATATTAGGGTCACGAATTCAATTCCTCACTTTTAATTGCATCGACAGTGTACAAACAATTATTCATATTCAACTCTACACAACATGAAAATGCATGAATGGCATCTTCGTGCACGTATCAAACGGGAAATGTCGTGTCTGAAGAAACGTCTCTTGTATGTGTATTGTGTGTAGCATATTATTTCAATGAATTTTAATGGGTTTCTAGTTGAAGAACTTTGACCCTTTGTCGCAAGTATAATAATGTTTTATGGGATAAGCATGGGAATTGGGCATGGGGGTATCCAAAATAGGGAGCGAAGCTTACCGCTGTTCCATTACCTTACTATTGTTGGTGGAGGTGCCGGGTTTTAGAGATATCTTCAATTTGGATGGGGGATATCCCCTCTTTTTAACTAACACAATCATCAAAAACTTTATGAAAGAAAATGACAACAAAAAACGCATGTCAATCGTAGGTCAATCGCGAGTCGTGACACATGGATACACAAGGAGGGGCAATCAAGAACCATGTATATTTTAATTTAATTTTAAAGGGGTATTCGCCCGCTAATTTCAAAAAATATAATTCATTCAGGCCAACTAGTCATGAATTTAGAATTTAAGCAAGTGGTTCGGTCAAAATATGTTGTTTACCAAGAAGGGATGTGATTTTGGAATGCAATTTTTGCTTGTTTGAGAGTTGTTTGTGCACAGTTTCAAGACACGATGTTATAAAAGGCCATTTAAGATTGGTATGATGCTCTAGTATCTATGTGGAACAAAGAAAGCAGGTTAAAGCCGATTTTAAATGTTTAGCAAAACTCCAAATTTCGCAAATTTCTGGATGAAATAAGTTGAAAAATTCGTGTAAAATCACAGTTACAAGATATAATTTTTTAAACTGTCATTTAAAAGTAGATTGTGATGGATTGTGGCAAAAAATCATTTTTTGGGTAACAGCCCATTTAAACGAAAATAAGTTTGTCAACTTTGTAAAGAATATTAAGTATCCTGACAAGCACTATCATATACATCCTGTATAAACCAATTTTGGTATTTCTGGTTTATATTATTACATAACACAAACGAATATAACATTTTGTACTGCACAGATATGCGTTCATACCTATATCATAATCTTATATAAATGGAAATTGGCCAAATTGTAGGTTTATAATCATTATGCACGCGTTTCGATTTCATTTACAAAATACAAATGATTGGTTTTATATGATTCGTACGACATTTTACCCAAATGATGAAGCAGAAGCACATTCATGCTTTGATGTTCTTTAAAATTGCTTATTTGGTAGATTGACACTTGTAAACTAATAGTGGAGTCTATAAGCCTAACAATCGTGCAAATCGTGAAGAAAGCATGAAAATTGGTGAATTTACTAATATGACCACAAGGAATCCAAAAATCGATGGCCCCAAGTTGAGTTCCTGTAACTTTCTTATTAATTGAATTAATAAAATTAATTGATTAATTAACCAACAAAAATTTTTTTAAAGGAGACAACACAGTCGACATTGGTATCAAATGAAAGCTTATTTTACGTAGAATGAATAAATGAAAAAATATTTAAAAATTAATTAATTAATCATCTAATTAATTGAATTTTAGTAATATTTTACCACTTTCGATTTATGTCTAATTATGTACACTTAAAATTCTACCGATTATCATACAATTTCACCCCTTTACTAACATAATGCCAATAAATCCAAATTTTGATGGCCCCAAACAAAATTCCTACAACTCCCAGATTAATGGATTAATGAAATTAATAATTAGATTAATATCAGTTAAATGTTTGACATTCACAAACCACAGTCAACTGATGTATCAAATAATAACAAAACAAGCATAATAAAAGAGAAAAGTGATGGCCCCAAGTTCGGGTTCTTATCACTTTCCAATTAATTCAATTAATTCAATTAACGGCAATTAATCACAAAAATTACAAAATTAATGTACAAAATAAACACAGCATAGTCGACTTGGGTATCAAATGAAAGCTTATTTCACGAGTAAATAATATGTGAAAAAATATTTTTCATTAATCAATTAATCATCCAATTAATTACATTTTAGTTAAATTATACCACTTTTGACTTTTGTATAGTTTTATGTATTCCAAAAACTTTACCGATTGTCATGAAATTTCACCACTTAATAACATAATGCCAATAAATCCAAATTTTGATGGCCTCAAACGAAATTCCTGCAACTCCCAGAATTAATGGATTAATGAACTTGAGAATGAGCTAAATTCCCTTAAAATTGTCTTAAAATTCAATTATGCACTACGATTGACAATTGTTATATTAAAAACAATATGATCACAATTAAACTTAATAATGATGGGTCCAAACTGAATTCCACTTAATTATCATTAATTGAATTTAATGAATTAATTATATTTATTTCATTCAAATGTTGTAAATGATCACAACATAGTCGACTTGGGTACCAAATGAAAGCTTTTTTTATGAATAATTAAAATGTATTTGTCCTTATACACTTTTTTTAATAGTCCAATTCAATGTAATTCAATTCAATACAATATTATAATTCAATCGATTTCAATCATATTCAATTATATTTAATTCAATCCAATTAAATACCGTAACGAATGTCCATGTTTAAAGTTAATTTCTTAGGTATTTCGTTAGTGTGTTTCATTGAGTAAACCGACCAAATAGTGTGGAAGTTAAAAGTTGACTTGATCATTCATATGTAACAAGTAATATTTTTAAATTAAAGTGTAATTAACGGATAGCATATTAATAAACATATGCCTTAATAAAATTCTGTCAATGTTCTTAATTACCATACAATTGGCTATTATTTAACACACCAGTTGACTGTGGCACGTGAACTAGCTAATTCTTAATTCCATTAATTAAATAAAATTAAAGTTACAAGAATTTCGTTTGGTACTATAAATATTTTATTTTATTTTATTGACATCGTGTTAGTAAAGTGGTAAGATTTTATGACAATCGGTAGAGTTTTTGATACCTATACATAACCAAAGTGGTAAAATTTTACTAGATTGTAATTAATTAGATGATTAATTAATTAATTAAATATATTTTTTCACATTTTAATTAATGATAATTAAGTGGAATTCAGTTTGGACCCATCATTATTAAGTTTAATGTGATCATATTGTTTTTTAATACAACAATTGTCAATCGTAGCGCATAATTGAATGTTAAGACAATTTTAAGGGAATTTAGCTCATTCTCAAGTTCATTAATCCATTAATCTGGGAGTTGCAGGAATTTCGTTTGGGGCCATCAAAATTTGGATTAATTGGCATTATGTTATTAAAGTGGTGAAATTTCATGACAATCGGTAAAGTTTTTGGAATACATAACTATACAAAAGTCAAAAGTGGTATAATTTAACTAAAATGTAATTAATTGGATGATTAATTGATTAATGAAAAATATTTTTTCACATATTATTTACTCGTGAAATAAGCTTTCATTTGATACCCAAGTCGACTATGCTGTGTTTATTTTGTACATTAATTTTGTAATTTTTGTATTAATTGCCGTTAATTGAATTAATTGAATTAATTGGAAAGTGATAAGAACCCGAACTTGGGGCCATCACTTTTCTCTTTTATCATGCTTGTTTTGTTATTATTTGATACATCAGTTGACTGTGGTTTGTGAATGTCAAACATTTAACTGATATTAATCTAATTATTAATTTCATTAATCCATTAATCTGGGAGTTGTAGGAATTTTGTTTGGGGCCATCAAAATTTGGATTTATTGGCATTATGTTAGTAAAGGGGTGAAATTGTATGATAATCGGTAGAATTTTAAGTGTACATAATTAGACATAAATCGAAAGTGGTAAAATATTACTAAAATTCAATTAATTAGATGATTAATTAATTAATTTTTAAATATTTTTTCATTTATTCATTCTACGTAAAATAAGCTTTCATTTGATACCAATGTCGACTGTGTTGTCTCCTTTAAAACATTTTTGTTGGTTAATTAATCAATTAATTTTATTAATTCAATTAATAAGAAAGTTACAGGAACTCAACTTGGGGCCATCGATTTTTGGATTCCTTGTGGTCATATTAGTAAATTCACCAATTTTCATGCTTTCTTCACGATTTGCACGATTGTTATATATATTGGAGCTTATAGACCCCACTATAAGTAAACAGTACAATTCATAAGAGTTCTTAGAATCTTACATAATATTCTAATATTCTCCTTTGCAAATAAGATTATATAACTCAACAGAATAGAGTTTGAATAAGTAAATACATGCAACCAATAAAGATTGAAAAAACAACAAATTTATTGTGAAATATGTTTGGAAGCAATTTCCTTCATTCAGGACGAAGAAAGAAGTTTCTAGCAATTTCATTCGCTAGGTAATAAAACCTGTGTATTAATATTTTTGTGAATTCGTGAAAATACCAAATGTTCTGAAACGAGAAATTGTCAAGCTTCAAGTTTCGTTAAACATGAGATGTAATTTGACTCCCGCCTCGAGAACATACATGCATACAAAAGTATGCACAACTAGCATTTGCTTATTATTTCCTTTTTTCCCACTTCACACTTCAGAAGATTGTTTTATGAAAAATGGAAACGGGACAACAAACTCAATTGCGCGCTTGTCTTGAACAGAAAAATACATAGACGAGTAGAGTGTTGATATAATATTCTTGTTTTATCGCTTCAGACAAAGGAAATCACTCCCACGAGTTTAACGTTTCTACGATAATATTCTTGCAACTAAAAACCCAATTAAAGTATACTCTGAATACAATCGTTTTTATTATTTACTACAATTCAGAAATTAAAAAAGTCCGCCCCATCTGGGAATCGAACCACGGATCTTCCAGGGGAGATCCGTGGTTCGATTCCCGGTTGGGGCGGACTTTTTTAATTTCTAAATTGTAGTAAATAATAACAATTACACCTACGGGAGTGTTTCCCGACTAAACAAATCGAGAAACAACCGTTTTTGTTTGTACGTTTTGCAGAAATTTGCAACATAAAGAAAAAAGTCATTCTCTCCATTCAACGCAAAATACATTAAAAACAAATTGCCAAACCGATTCTGTCAATATCAGCAATTTGACATACAAATTGCAATTTATGTATTTTTTTTTTCGACTGAACAGCAGATTCTGTTCATTCATAATATACTGCACGCATTATTATTACAACAATATTTATGGATAAAAGATAAGAATCATGAACTAAAAATATGTTACTTATTTTTGCAGACAATAAATAACACACATAACGAAAACTTGTAGAAATACAGCCAAACCTTACACACTCAAAAGGAATGAGATCTAAAAAAGGGCCAAGCTCATCTACCCTTCCACATAAACGTACAGTGTCCCATAACAGCATCCTCGAAAAGCTTGGCAAAATAGAATTTGCGATTATTAATTTAACGTAATAGTTTATCCAAGTTCTTTTTTTCTAACTAATTTAAACGTAATAACATGCAAATTCTATTTTGCCAAGCTTTTCGAGGATGCTGTTATGGACACTGTACGTTTATGTGGAAGGGTAGATGAGCTTGTCCCTTTTTTTAGATCTGATTCCTTTTGGGTGTGTAAGGTTTTGGCTGTATTTCTACAAGTTTTTGTTATGTGTGTGATCTCATTACTTTTTCAAGTTCCATTACAAAATTATTTGCTAAAATATAATATTTTTATCAAAGTTGATTTTAATTCTATGGTATTAGCAGTAACAATATAGGATGTAAAATATCTAGACCCGGATTCATGTACATCCTGGGTATAGGTGGTATAACCATGGTATAACGACGGTATAAGGACTGGACCCCAATTCTTGAGTTCGTGGAGATGAGTTGAAAACGCAATTTGAAAACGAAGTCGTTTTCGTTTTCGAAGGAATTGGTATTCTTGAATGGTATCGTGGAAAACGTCATGGGTTGTGAGTTGAAAGCATTGATATTAATTAAACCCCTATATTAGGCTAGATTAGCAGTCTCCTATACCTCCGCACAGGCGCGAGCGTGGCAAATTGAAGACTCAACCGCCCATTTCAAGATGGCGATTTGGTGTTTTAATTTATGATTTTTTAATGCAATAAAGTATTTTACTGGATTGTTTGATATGGTTTTAGCTTGTGCAGCATGGTATTAAACAAAAGAAACAATACGAAGTGATTGCATAAGGGAATTTAGTAATCATTTGGTGTTAAAGGCTAGTATGCTTACCTGTCAACCTGGCGGCAATCTTGAGAACTATTTGACCACAATCGCTCCCATTTGATTAACATGTAAACTGTCATTTTAAGATGGCTTCTAATTGTACCGGAAGTGGACCACCGACTGCTGGTCTAGCCAATTATATAGGATTCTATGGTTGAAAGAGTATCACGAAATCCAAACACTTTAAAAAGATTTGCGTATAGCAAAGAGCTCGAAAAGTTCTATATTTATTCTAGATGGCAGTGCCTTCATAAACGCGGGCCAATCGAAAGACAAGTTGTATGAAATGATTTGATTGTTGCAATTATGTAAACAAACAGTTGAGCAAGTTCATATCAGAACTAGTGTTCTGATGATGTTATGTCTATGTTATGTGTATGTTGGCTAGGCTTGTCAAACATGTAATGTAAGTAATAATTTTATCTAGTCCTATAGCCAAATGGAACTTTAGACCTACACTTTTGCATTATAAATAATTTTCCACATCTGGGCCTAGGCCAGGGACGGTTTCTGATTTGTTTTATGAGAGTATAATGACACCTTTTCTCGTTCCACACAAAGAAGAAAAATTTTAAATGTCCGCTATTTGTTTACGTATCGCACTACTCCGCCTAACTCTGCTTATACCGTCAACAAGTGTCAAGTAACTATGGTTACTTGTTGATTGTATGCTAAGTGTTTAAGCTTTTTTCACCTTTATTTGGGAAACCTTCCAAAAAACTTTTTTTAAAATTTTTTTTTTCAAAAGAGACTATTTTCTATAACCTTAATGTCCATGTAAATAAAAGAACCCCCCCCTTGGGAGTCC